>ONZH01031027.1:0-56066 GCA_900303285.1 Rhinella marina
TTTAGGTGTAATGCAATGTAGCAAACTAAATCTTTCCACCCCATGAACACATATCTAGAACCTTTATAATCAAAAGATTGCTGGCTGATCCCAATGAAATTGTTGAGTTCAGCAGACACCATATCTAGTATATACACCTCCTTTATAATTTTCAATACACAGTGAAGAACTTTTTCACTGCCATTTACATGATGCATTGTGACACTGTATAAATAATGAAATCTGATTCGATGTACTTCATTTTTGTAAGCATCCCAACACTTTAAAGAGTTGATGGGGAGATGATTTTTTTTTTTTGCAGGTTCCATTTCATAGTGATTGATCAATCATCTATCTATTCTATGTCTCTGAGATTCAAGCTGGTGCATTGAGAAGAAATCAAGAGTGCATCTACAACCAAGTAGCTTGCTTACTGTACAAAATATGGGAAACCTTTTCTGCTGGGTGAGAACAGAGGTTTTATGGCTTGTCTAGTACTCCTGTATCACATGACATGGAACATAACCTAAATGATGTCAGATTTTTTTAACCTACAGTATATAAAGTAAAAGTGGGCTGGTGGTAGAGTAACATATGCCATAAAAAGTATACTACATACCTGGTTTGTTGGGAGTCTGTAAACATGGGTGCACATACAGTAGCTATGTTGATGAGCTGTAGACATAAAAATATGGTAGGATATATACTGTAGCTGTCAACATTATCTCTGGTCATTAAAGGGGTTTTCCCATGAAGGAAAAATCACTGACCGGCATTATTATTTAATAACAAAATTTTCCCCCATAAGGTCTATTTAAAAAAAATGGATATTTCTAACACAAAATAAATATGCAGCACACTACCTATGTTGGTGTTTATTTGCTCGTTGCCTAGGGTTGCCGACCATACACATCTTCCGTGTGTATGGTCGCGTCTGGCTATTTTCTCCCCCTCATGCACCCGCCGCGGCCCGGAGTTCAGAGATGGCCTCGCTGCTGTAAGACGCCGCGCATGCGCTGTATGCACAAGCCAGCGGCGCTGCCGAGATACGAGGCGCCGCTGGCTTGTGCATACAGCGCATGAGCGGGGATTCGCCGGCACCTCGCTGCTGTATGCATAAGCCAGCGGCGCTTCCGAGATACCAGGCGCATACAGCGCATGCGCGGCGTTTTAATTACAGGGGCCAGAATGAAACTTTCTCCATCCGCAGGTATAGGCTGGCGTCAGGGACACTATCATTCCCTGCTAGCCGGCCCCTGATAAGGGGGAACTATATTATAAATAAAAGAACACACCTACATTTATAACTTTAAAAAATGAAGCAAAATAAAATAAAAAATGTTAAAATAAAAGTGAAATAATAAAATAAAAAAAATAAATGTTTGAAAAATGTAAAAAAAAATGGTGATAATGAAATTCATGAATGTAAACTACATCCTGTACAATAAAGTGATACTGTAAATTGATACTGTGTCATGTGGTTTGTTATCACTTGGAGAGGAGACAGACAGAGTTTTCCAGCTCTTGTGCTTTTCCAGCGTTTGAAAAATTTTTTCCAGTATTTCTGACCTCTAAGGTAATTATAAATAACATCTAAATTGTCAATTGATTTCTTAGGGCTTGTTCACATGACCGTATTTTTCTTTCCGTGTCCGTTCCTTTTTTTTGCAGACCGTATACGGAACCATTCATTTCAATGGGTCCGCAAAAAAAAAAAATGGAAGGTCTTACGTGTGCATTCCATTTCTGTTTTTCCGTTTTTCCGTTCCGCAAGATTATGAGTCCTGTCCTATTATTGTCCATATCATGGACAAGGATAGTACTGTTCTATAAGGGGCCAGCTGTTCCGTTTCTTAAAATACGGAATGCACACGGATATCATCCATATTTTAGGTGGATCCGTATTTGCGGATCCGGTTTTTTCATATGGTCGTGTGAACAAGCCCTAAGTATGTATATAGATAGAGAGAAAGCAATCGATTGATCTTTGTCTTTTTTTTGCTGTATCTCTCCATAAAAACTTCCGAAATATATATATATATGCTTATTATTTCATATTTATTTTAATTTCTTGTTTCCCAATATACCAGTTTGGGGAATATCAATACAGCTCATGGGTGCTACTATACCTATTTCCGTGTCAGTGACACATCCGTAAAAAAAAGTGTACGTGTTTCATCCGTGAAGCTGTCCGTGAAGGATCTGTGGTTGGTCCGTGTGTCCGTTTTTACCATCCGTGTGGCATCCGTATTTCCCTGACGTTGCTCAGCTGAAAATTGAATTCCAAATAATCTCCTATTAGTCATCAGTGAAAAACGGACGCATCATGGACACAACACGGATGTATGGCCTCATGCACACGAACGTGTGTCGGGCGTGCCCGTGCTGTGGGCCGCATAGGGCGGGTCCACAATAAACGGGCACCGGCCATGTGCAGCCCGCATCATGGATCGCGGACCCATTCACTTCAAAGGGTCCGCGATCCGGGAGATGCGGAGCGGAGGCATGGATCGGAACACCACAGAAGCACTACGGTGTGCTTCCGTGGTGTTTCTGGCCATGCCTCCACACCGCAAAAAAGTAGCGCAAGCACTACTTTTTTGTGGTACGGACCCTCGGATGCGGATCGCGGACCCATTCAAGTGAATGGGTCCGCGATCCGCATGCGTTGGCCTCACGGTCAGTGCCCATGCATTGCGGACCACAGTTTGCGGCCCACAGCATGGGCATGGCCGGCACACGTTCGTGTGCATGAGGCCTATGTCAGTGATTTTCACGGACCCATAGACTTCAATGGCCATGCTTGGTCCGCTTTACGGATCAAAGTAGTGCATGTCTCAGTGATTTTTTTACTGACCCACGGTGAGTAAACAAATACTGCAATGTGAACACATACATTTAAATCAATGGATGCATGTGGTGTCCGCGAAAAATGCGGACAGCACACGTCATTGAAAAACGGAAATGTGGACGAGGCCTTAGGGCTCATGCCGCCGCCCTTGTCAGTGCTGCGGACCGCAGTTTGCGAACTGCAAACTGCGGTCCGCAATGCACGAACACTGCCTGTGTGGAACCCGCATGTAGATCGCGGCCCCATTCACTTGAATGGGGTCCGCATCCGAGCATCCGCACAGCAAAAAAGTAGTGCTTGCGCTACTTTTTTGCGGTGTGGAGCATCAGCCAGAAACACCACGGAAGCAGACCATAGTGCCTCCGCTCCGCATTTCCCGGATCGCGGACCCATTGAAGTGAATGGGTCCACGATCCATGATGCGGGCTGCACACGGCTGGTGCCCGTTTATTGTGGGCCCGCCGTATGCGGCCCACAGCACGGACTGGGGCGGCACATGGTCGTGTGCATGAGCCCTTATGGTGTGCTCAAACGCTAGTATAAGGGCAGTGTTAGTGCATTGGAGCTGGAAGTGGCTGCTAAACGCAGCACACTTTGTGACACATACGCATGTGTTCACTGCCCCTGCACAGGCGGGTCATGTTGACCCACCTGTGCATGGACAGAAAACACAGGCGTTTATACCCAAAGTGTGGTATGTTTAGGACTGGCAGTGGCTCAAAATCATTGCCACTGCGCTTGTAATCACAACGTGTTAGTGCACCCTTAGAGTATCATCGTATTAGATGTTGTAATTTACACTAGTACAAACGTAGATGAACATCTATCTACAATACATCAAAATAACCAATAAATTATAAAAGAACTTATTGGATTTTATGAATCTAAATACTAAAGATTTCTAATTCTTTATATTGAAAGGGAATTATGACTTCGTGTGTGATTAAAGGTTGCCAGTGTACTTGGAAGTCACAGGACCCTGATATCACTATGCACGTGTTCCCGAAAGATAAAGAAAAAATTCGTCAATGGCTGTTGCAGGCACCAGATCATTTTGAAGACATCTCGAGAATGGTGGAACAGATCTATGAGGGGAAGAACACCGACAGGTTCAGGATTTGTTCTAGACATTTTGCGACTTCTGCATACATTTTCGACGAGTCTAAAAAACGCCTACGAAAAGATGCGGTTCCAACTATTTTCCCTCCGGTGCCATCCACTTCGACAGGACAAGATATTGGGAGCGTTGAAAGACCAGCAAAAAGAAAAAGAAAAACCAAGAACATTGAGACCACAGTAACTGAAAGCGTTTACCACTACGAGGTTCCTGTGGAAATGCTGTCAAACGTGGACAGTGTTATATTGCAAGTGCCCATGCCAACGGTCTCAGAAAAAAAAAACACCGGGACGGGAACTTCTGTGACTGAAACTGGCATTCAAACAGATCGGGACACAAAATTGGTTACACGTGCCACGATGACACACCCCAACCTTGGCAAAAAACACATCAAGACCCAGACCCTGAAAACAAGAAAAATTTCAAGAGGTATCCAATGTGATCTTCTCAAAGATGACACCAGGATAGGTTTTCATCAGGCTGAAGAAGCTCAAGCAGATGAAACACCAGTAACTGTTCCAAGTATGGAAACAGAAGAACCAAGTGACATTGAGGGTGATGATTTTCACGAAACAACCACATGTCAAGCGGAATGTTCACAACCATACTTTCCAACATCCACACCTGTGAAGCTATCAGCATGTGTAATGGATGCTTCTCCTATACTCCCGCAACCTACATCACTACTACCTCAAGAAGAAAGCGTAAGCTGCAGCAAACAAGCAGACATAGGTGCCCATCTAAGAACAGGAACTTCTAGTAGACGACAACTGCTTCCCACTTCCGAAACCGATTGGATTGAAGAAAGCGTCACCACAGTTGGTGAGCAAGATTCAACATTTAACATCGATGACGATGATCTAGAGTCATCCGAAGAAGAAGAATCTTTTTACCTTGAAGATGAGGAAGAGGATCTAGAGGGAGACATTGCATCCGAAACTCCTTTTGTCAACATTACAGGAACCAGTTTGGATCCATCCAAAGAAGAAAAATATATTATCTTTCAGTCCTGCTTAGAGAGACTGTTGGCCATGATACCCTGCCCATTTAGAAGGTCTTGTTCATCAAAATTGGTTCAATATAGAACCAAAAAACTGGGATCCATGATAACAGTGGATTGTAAATGTACTGAAGGCCATGTATGCAACATCTGGCAAAGCCAACCACTTATTCGTCGAATTCCTGCAGGTAACCTTCTACTTAGTGCAGGAGTTATATTGAGTGGGGCGACATTTTTAAAAGTAAAGAATTACTTTACTATTTTAAATATCTTGACGGTAGGAAAAACATCATACTACCGCTACCAAAAAATGTTTTTTTTCCCCATCATCAACCATCACTGGATGCAAGAACAGTCATCATTGATTTCAGAGATGGGCAACAGAGCTTTGTGTCTTGCTGGGGACGGTCAAGCAGATAGCCCTGGATTTTCAGCAAAATATGTGGTGTACACATGATGGAGGTGAAATCAAAAAAAATATTGAATTTTAATGTTCAACAGCTGGGTCCATCTGTTACCTCTGTGTCCCTGGAAAAATTATCTTTCAAGGCATGTTTAGAGCAGCTTTTGGAATCTGGCATAAATATCAGGATGCTGGCAACTGATCGACACGTCAGCATCCGCAAGATGATTAGGGAAGATTATAGTCAAATCCTTCACCAGTTTGACGTGTGGCACGTTGCCAAATCTGTTGGACAAAAAATCTTAGCTGCTTCTAAACAAAAGCATTGTCAATCCTTAGCACCCTGGACGGCCCCACTAAAAAACCACTTATGGTGGTGTGCCAAAAACTGCAACGAGGACCCTGACCTTCTAGTAGAAAAATGGACCTCGTCTTTGAAACACGTCATCAATATCCATGAGTGGGATTCTGGCAGCCATTACCACCAGTGTCAACATCCACCAGTGGAAGAAAACACAAAATGGTTGCAGGATAACACAGTGGCATATGGTCGCCTAAAATCGATTGTTGAAAGCAAGACATTGCTTGAGGATATTAAAAAACTTTCTTTCTTTTGCCACACTGGACAGCTAGAGGTGTTCCACAGCAGTGTCCTGAAATACAGGCCAAAAAGGGTACATTTTTATTATGACAGCATGGTGGCAAGAACACAGCTAGCGATACTTGATCATAATCGGAATGTTGGCCGAGTGCAAGCTGTCCTGAAACACTTTGAGGATGAGCCACAAAAAATGTACCGGATTGAGTATTCCAAGGGCAGAAAAGCATGGGTAGTGAAAACACTTTATGAAGCTAAATCCCAGGAATTCCTCAAAGACATTTTGAGTGATCTGATCCGCTATGTCTTAGGAGAATTGGATTGCACCTGGCAGTCGGCCCTGCCAAATCTCCCAGACAATATTGCCCCTGTCCCTCGACCTGACAGAGAGGAACTCATCAAGACCTTCCTGAGCCGGTTCTGAAGTAGATCTCATAGATGAATATGGATAACGTGGATTTCTCTGGACAGTATAGTTATATTGAATATTGTTATATTGAAGCACCTTCTAAGAAGATTTGTATTTATATCGTTATTTTAGTTTTATATGTTATAAAATATATATTTATTTGTTCCTGGTTTGTGATGTTATGCTTGACTTTGAAACATGTTACATATATCACAATCACCTACACTCACCAAAAAATCATAAGGTTATTTTAGTCTATACACCTGGGGTCCACAAACTTTTCCTACAGGGGGCCAATTAGCTGTCCCTAAGACCGTTCGAGGGCTGCACTATAATATAAAAAAGTGATGTTAGGCGCCACAGACCAGATGTGCGTCATATGACGTGCTTCTGGAGCCATGATAAGTGTGTCTCGCATCACCAGAAATAGTACTGTACGTGAGCGATACCACGCTTTGTGGTGCTGCCACATACAGTACTCTGTATGAAAGAGGTGCCAATGGGTGGACCAAGCCCCTCTGATAGCCTCCCCCCACCTTCATATATAGTAACATGTATAGTGATGTCACAGTACTGGGATAACACACACTGATGTCACAGAACTGGGATAATACACATGCTGATGACAGGGGTTTCATGGAGAGATATACAAGTCTCTTGTGCAGGGTCCTGGGTGCAGGGAGGGACATGAAGTGGCAATATTGACAGTGTGAGTAGGGAGGCAGGTGACAGGGCCAATGTCTGGTAGGGTTTACAAATTATCCGCTGGTAATTACACTGTACATTGTAATAGCGC
This sequence comes from Rhinella marina, assembly GCA_900303285.1. Lineage (NCBI taxonomy): Eukaryota > Metazoa > Chordata > Amphibia > Anura > Bufonidae > Rhinella > Rhinella marina. The sequence goes on from ONZH01031027.1 coordinate 7,154, forward strand.
TGGAGCCACCAACTGGCCGCATCCAGCTCTATTACAGGTACTGCAGGGGCCATAGTTTGGGGACCCCTCCTATACACCCTAATTTCAGTCTATACACATTTGATTATATGATAAATAAATTCACTTATATAAATTTACTGAAGTAAAAGAAAAAAAAAACTAAACAACAATTTTCATAAACACAACAATTTTACTAAGAAATAAATCAAAACTCAGGGTACACAACAAAAAATAACAGTTTAAAAATTAAAAATTCAAATCTATATCGAGTGTGTCGCCTTGAACATCGTGATAATATTGAAATCCGGTATATTGTCCAGTAGCGTCTGGGAAAGTCTCACGGATTTTATGTACAACACAAGCTGGAATTGGAAGACGATAATGCCTGCCCAAAAAGCCGTGTATCCATGTCGTAAATCCTCGATATGCAGCCCATCGAAGACAACTGTAAGAGATATAGACAATAGTTATAAATTGTTTTACCAGTATGTTATTATACTATTATTTCATCATGTAGTTCTACAGCATGGACTATATGAGCAGTTGTAAATGTAATATCAATTTCAATAATGACGTCAATGTATTACAATATATTAAACCTACAATTTGTCTACAGATCATGTATGAAAATCACATGGCCTATCTATGTGATGACAAAGCAGAGGACCCTAAGTCAGGGATAATAAAACTAACACTAGGATTTTATAGGTATAAAAGAATGGAGTTGTCAAGTTATGAAGTAACTGAAATGTGACTAAACGTTCAAACTGTCATAATTAGTTGACAAGTGATCTTACCGATGGTCATTGAAATCTAATTCCCTTGGCCGATATTGGGTGCTCATAATAAGGATTTTTCGTAACTCTTCCCGACTAAGACAGTTGTTGCTAAACTCTGGCAAAACGGTTATGCAGTTGTTGCTATCACCTGTCATTGGTCGAATCGCCTCGAGTTCAGAACAACAAACAGACTCAGCTACACTAGACATAGACTCGCATTTAGAGCACCCACACCAATCTTTGTTTCCTATCCTATTGTCTGGATCCGCCTCTGTTATGGGACGAACCTCCCCAGGTGCCCACCGGGGGTCCCTCTGGAAGCAATAATTATTTGCTCCTTGAGAGGCCTGGTTCATTGCTCTTAGACTGGCCATCAATTCAAGTAATTCCTAAATAAAAAACAATATATTTTAAAAAAAAATAATATGTATATATGTGTGAGATGTCAAGATCGAAAAATGTGTGTAATATTGACATAGCATACATTTTTTTAATAAGGTTAGCTAATTGTTGTAAGATAAAGATATACTGATGTAGCCAAAGATTGTTAGCTATTTGCCAAGGGCAGCCGGCACCATATTGATCAAGATAATCAGTATCTATTGTGTTTCTATTGTTTCAAGTATGAAAAGGAAGCTAAGGCGCAGCAGCTATAGATAATTCTGAGACATTCCATTGAGCTTAGCGATGGCTAGGCTACTTTCACACTATCGTTTTATAATTCCGGTGTTGAGTTCCGTCATAGGGGCTCAATACGGGAATAAAACGCTTCAGTTTTGTCCCCATTCATTGTCAATGGGGACAAAACTGAACTGAAGACAACGGAGGCTCCTGAAAGCATTCCGTTCTGTCTTCAGACCGGAGAACAAACCACAGCATGCTGCAGTTTGCTCTCCGGTCCAGGCATCCGCACCAAGACGGATCCGGAATGACCCCCAATGCAAGTCAATGGGGGCGGATCCGTTTGATGTGACCACAATGGTAAACGGATCCATCCTCCATTGACTTTCAATGGAGTACCTTTACAGATCTAATGATAGTAAATATTTTTATTACCTCATCATATAGTGGAGCAGGTAAAGTTTGTTCTATAGGTGATTCAGCAGTCTCTTCATCCTGCTAAAGTATAAACATATCATCCTCAAATGCAATTCTTGATTCAATATGAAATATACCTAACATATCTTAGACATATATGTGTTGGAATTTGCACTACAGATAGCATGTAGGAATAACTCTTACGGAAAATATTTGATTTGGCAAAATACTTGTTTTGTGCAGTGGTGTGAATAGGAAGGTAAAGAATGGTAAGACTTTTGACTATGGTTCAAGTGATTCAAAAAAAGATAAAATGTTTTTTTATGACACTACCTCTTCTGAAAAATAGGAGCTTAGGCCAACTTCTACTTCACTTCCCTCAAATTATTGATTACTTGATGCCTTTTATTGGAATAAAGAAATTTAAATGTGATATTTGTCAAAATTTCACATAAATATCAAAGCGCAAATATAGCAGAGCCCACTGTGCGCGGCATAGCAGGGCCCACTGTGCGCGGCATAGCAGGGCCCACTGTGCGCGGCATAGCAGGGCCCACTGTGCGCGGCATAGCAGGGCCCACTGTGCGCGGCATAGCAGGGCCCACTGTGCGCGGCATAGCAGGGCCCACTGTGCGCGGCATAGCAGAGAACACTGTGCAAAGCATAACATAGATATGTATAACAGATTGGTTGTCACATCAGAGATAGAGATCAGAGAGAGTGGTGTGTCTGTCTGTATGAAAATATGTGGAAAAAAAACTGTACCATGGTAATCAGGAGAAGTCTCAGTCCACTCGGCAGTAGCAGCAGCTGCAGCAGACAGGAGAAGGAGAAACCAGGAAGTGAGTGAGTCATCTCTCGTGCACAAGCACAGAGGTCTTCTCTGCTCTGCAGAAAACATGTGACTGCTCAGCCAGTCCCCGCCCACAGAGCTGGTTTTCAAACTGAGGAGCTATGGCAGCCCTGAGGTGAAAATGCATCTAGAAAGTAGGTGAAATTGCACTGCAAAGGGGTAAAAACGATGATCATATTGTCAGGATGGGTAAGGGATTAAGATTTTTTAAGTTTCATTCGTGGGAAAACCCCTTTAAAGGTTCCAGTCTCCTTCAAGTCCATTTCAGTACTAACCCCTTCCCGACCAGTGCCGTACATGTACGGCGCTACGGGAAGTGACTAGCCGTAGTGCTAGTTAAAAAAGTGTAAAAAAAAAGAAAGGGAAAAAAAGGGAAAAAAATAGTTTTACAAAAAAAAGTTTCAAGTTAAAAAAGTGTCCTTTTCACAAAAAGTAAAAAAATATGTAAAAAATAGGGAAAAAAGAAAAATAGACATATTTCTAAAATGGGGTCATTTATGGGTGGTTTCCATTACGTAAGCCCATCAAAATCACTTTATGTCTGAATTGGTGCTTAAAAAAATGGTTTTGGAAATTTTGTTGAAAATTTGAAAAATGGCTTCTAAACTTCTAAGCCTTCTAACGTCCTAAAAAGTAAAATGACATTTATAAAATGATGCCAACATAAAGTAGACATATAGGGAATGTAAAATAATAACTATTTTTTGAGGTATTACTATGTATTTTAAAAGTAGAGAAATTGAAATTTTGTGAATTTGCTACTTTTTCCAAATTTTTGGTAAATTTGGTATTTTTTTTATAAATAAAAATGAAATATTTTGCCACAAATATACTACTGTCGTGAAGCACAATATGTGACGAGAAAACAATCTCAGAATGGCCTGGATAAGTAAATGCGTTCCAAAGTTATTACCACATAAAGTGACATGTCAGATTTGCAAAAAATGGCCTGGGCAGGAAGGTGAAAACAGGCCCGGGGTTGAAGGGGCTAATCAATCTTTTTGTAGCTTGAGCATAGAGCTATAAGGAAACCTAGTGGTAAGATTATTATAAAGCTGGACATACAGTGCATTCAGAAAGTCTTCAGACCCTTTCACTTTTTCACATTTTGTTATGTTTCTGCCTCGTGCTAAAATTGTAAAAAAAAGTTAACATTTTTCCCTATCATCAAAAAAGGAAAAACTAAAATTTTGCATGGACATAACTATTCAGACTAGAGATGAGCGAATTATTGAAAAAATTATTCGCCGAACATTCGCCGAACTTTTCCTAAAATTTGTGTGTTCGACGAATAGATTGGTTGTATTTGCATACAAAATATACGTTATTATGTGCTATTAGCGAACATTCGCTCACTAATAACGATCGTTCATTTACAAAATGTACGCAACTTCTTAAAAGACGTACGCATGAGCGTACAAATAGCTTACGAATCTCAGCGTACTATATTGTCTAAGCGATTACGTAATACGCAGGCACGTACGAGGAGAGGCCGCGGCGTGCACTCCTCAGAGGCAGAGCGAATATTCGAGACACATATATGGTAAATAGTGCAAATACATTATTATAAGTATAATATAAACATTTTAAATATCACCTACCTAGTATGCTCACGTCACCGACATGTTTAAGTCTCTTTTCTTCTGACGCTTGTCATAGAACTGGAGCAGAGTCCCAAACTCAGTCGCAATTTGTAATCCACATAGGCAAAATTGTAATCCAAATGGGTAAAAAAATAGCAGCAAAGGTTCCCTTTAAAAAACCCTCTTTCAAGGGGCTCCCCAAATAACCTGAAAAGGGGGAAAAAAGGGATGTGGCACACGTATGCGCAACTTGGATAAAAAAACTTTTTTTTTATGGGGGGAGTCCTAACAATCCATGGCTATCTGGGTGAGGACAAACGCGGGACAACAAAACTAAAAACAAGGGCCAACTAGTGGCCACCCTTCAGGATAAGTCCATGTTGTGGCTCCCATAAAAACTGCTGGAATTACTTAAAGGCCAGCAGGTCCTCCTCACTGCTGCTGGAGCTAAAGGACAAGAGAGGGCGCTCCTGCCTCATCATGAAAGCGGCCCTGGCTGCGGCAGCAGACCCCCGCCGACCTCTCAAGGATGGTCTTCTTGGTGACTGGGCTGTCACACTGGCAAAGGCAGTGGTAACTTTGGCCCTGCCCATCACTCTGTAGTGGCCAGATCCTCCTGCCGGCATACCAGGTGACATCTCCGGCTGTAACGGTAACGGTCTTCCACGAGCGGCGGACTGTGCGGCCTGCAACTGCCATGGGCATGGCAGTTGGTAGTGGTACTGTACCACAGTTGGATGGTACACGAAAGTGTTCATGAAGGATCGGTGGTATCGGTGGCGGTGGCGGCAAATCAGGAATCAGGGGTTCTGGCTGATCCTGACCTTGGGATTTCTCTTTAAATCTCAAGGTCTCAAGGTCACAAGCCTCTTCTGCGGCCTGGGCCTCCTCACTCCAGTCTTCCGGGGGCGCTGCAGGAGTAGGTGGTCGCTTTAAGATTTTCACCCCAGTAGCAAAGGGGCCTTAGAGGCTCTTCATGGGGGTATACTCCACGTAATCCCCTGCGTGGAGATTGTGGCATACGGGCGGAAGATACAGCCGCTTAACCGAACGGCGGTTAACATATAATTCCTCCGCCGTCTCCTCATCGCCGATTAAACCGACTCCCCGCTCCACGTTGAACCAAATAACGGTTCCCCTTCGGCGCTCCAGCTTAGGGTCACCGGACCGTGGGTGCTCCAACACCTGAACAACCCACTCCTCCACCAGCTTTTTATATTCTCAGAGGGTCTGGGCGTTCCGGGTGACAGCCTCAGGGACCATCAAATTCTGGCGTAAGGAGTAGTCCTTGCGCAGCGGAGCGGGAACTCCTGCCGCCTCCGCCTTGTCAGCCAGTGGAGTCACCACCTCAGCAGGCACCTCATCCGACTTCCTGTTGAGTTGTGAGAAATAGATCTCCGGTTCCTTCTCCTCATAGGGGTCGTCTGCCCACAACATGCTTCCCCAGTCAGGACCTCGCTGTCTCGCCGCCATCTTACTCTGCTGACTTGCCACGTCTTCCTCACACGCAGGAGAAGTGGGCGGAACTACCAGGGAGGAGTCTGCATCGCTGAATAGAATTCGTACGCAACAGCGTGTAGAGTAACTACCAGGGAGGAGTCTACGCAACAGCGTATAGATTAACTAAATTATACGTAGAATAGCGTATAATTTAGCAGGCAAACTACGTAGCGATGCGTACAAAAGCGAAGCGAATCACCTAATATTCGGATTTGCTTCGCAGCTGAAAAATCCCAAGATTCGATACGAATCAACGAATCGATGAATTGCTTCGCTCATCTCTAATTCAGACCCTTTAATATGACACTTGAAATTTAGCTCTGGGGTCCTCCCCTTTCTCTTGCTCATCTTTCTACACCTTGACTGTCCACCTGTAGTAAACTCAGTTGATTGGACATGATTTGGAAAGACACAACCCTGTCTGTATAAAGTCTCACTGCTGACAATTCTGACGAAGTGAAGTCCTCTCAAAGTATTCCAAGGCTGGTTTGCAGGCCCACAGTGGGGGAACAGTGGCGAGTTTCAAAATATAAATTACTGATCTAAGGCCAGCGGCATGTGTCCTATACACTTATTACTTTCATAGGGCTTGCAGGATGTGATATATTCCTTTAAGTAAACCCAACAAAGAATATCATTAATGCATAGAAAAGAATCTATGGTTACACATGTAACTGTTCTACACAAGGCAGGTAGATAGTAAATGTGAAGGTTTGGAAATATTAGAGTAGGCAGTATAGTGCCTCAGTGGTTAGCACTGCTGTCTTGTAGCACTAAGGTCCTATATGGAGCTTATACATTCTCTCTGTGTTTGCATAGGTTTCCCTTGGATACTCGAGTTTCACCAAAATACTGATATATTACTTGACCTTATATGAAATATGTGTGCAATAGATAGATGAATATGATTTGAAAGGGATGTAACACAAGTAGAACTGGCTTAGTTCCATATCAACCTATCAGATTCCACCTTTCATTTTTGAAAGCTCCTTTGGAAAATGAAAAAATGAAAGGTGGAATCTGATTGGTTTCTATGGGCAACTAAGCCAGTTCTAGTGTACATTAAACCAGCTTGAAAAATCTCCCCCTATATGTCTGCAGTATATAAGACCAGAAAATAAAAAGTAGAAATACCAATGAAATACCTAGGAATTATGCAGGCTGTGGCACACAATGTAGAAGGATGAAGAAGGACCTGACACCTAACCTGGCATCGATCACATGTTGTTTGCTTTTGGATTTGTCAACCACCTTTCCCTGCAAATCTCATTACAACAGCATGAGAAACAATGGCTTTCATGACAGAAGACAAGGCTAAGCTTAAGGTAGGCGGAAAGAACAGCTGGCTAGTTAAACCAAGCAGACGGACAGAGACTGGGGAGGCAGATCTAAAAAAATGCAACCACAACATCTGCTCCAATAGTTTAGTGTCAAAGGCACAGGCACATAGGCTCAAAGGTCCTGTGTTTAAAACCCAGCAGGATCTGAAGGAATTGTACCCTATTCCTTAATAAAGAGTGAAATTATCACCCTTCTTATTTAGAGAGCATTTTCGCCATCCTTATATCAGTATACAGTACATTTACTACTTTCTATTGATGATTTACTGTCTGTGATTGTAAGACATCTTTAAACATATGTTATTTACTTGATTTCTAAGTGTAATTTAAGTTAAAGGGGTTGTCCGGGTTCAGAGAAGAACCCGGACATACCTGCAATTTCACCCAGGCAGCCCGCTTGAAGAGGGCATCGGAGCATCCTATGCTCCGATGCCCTCCTTTGCCCTGCGCTAATTAGCGCAGGGCAAAGGAATTTAGCCAGTTCCGGTGACGTACCGGTCCCTGCCGGGCAGAGGCTTCCGCCCGGCAGTGAGTCGGTGACGTCATCGGCGCTGATGGACGGGCTTTAGCGCTGCCCTAGCCAGTAAAACGGCTAGGGCAGCGCTAAAGCCGGCCCATTAAGGCCGGTGACGTCACCGAACTCACTGCCGGGCGGAAGTACCCGCCCGGCAGCGAGTGTTTACATACAAAAGAGACCTTGCCCTGCGCGATCTAGCGCAGGGCAAGGGGGGGCATCGGAGCATGAGATGCTCCGATGTCCTCTTCAGGCAGGCTGCCTGGGTGAAATTGCAGGTATGTCCGGGTTCTTCTCTGAACCCGGACAACCCCTTTAACTTGTAATCCTGTGAGTGTCTCATAGGCTAGGATAGAGAAAATGACTTCTAATTCACTCGTAAGACGCTGTAAGATTTGGTGATTCAGAGTGAAGTCTATGTGGTAAAGAGGAGGACCAGAATGGAGCTAAAAAAAACACCACAGATATGTTATATCATATCATGTACCTTACTAATGGACCAAAGAATGAACATTTTTGTGGGAGTGCTCCATTAATTTGGTACCATTTCCCCCATATTTGTTGCTGTGTGAATGTGTTCATGCCAGTATAGTTAATATTTTATGTATCTGAATATATTGCTTATTATGTGTTCTATGTAAGGGCACATACACATCTGTTTGGGGCTTCCATTACAGATTCTGCCAAAGTCCTGCATGTACGACATTTTTTCTGCTAAAAAAAGCAGACTACTTAACAGAAACCAGACACCCCTATAGTGAATGGTGCATGTTCAGTTATGTGCTTAATCCAGCACTTCTATTATTTTTGCTATTCTGCTCCTCTAACATAGCAGAACAATGAGAATGACTAGTTCTGGTGTGAACATGCCATTATTTGTACTCTTATTTCTCATCTTCCTACATGGATATTATTAGAGTGCACGATAGATACTTTTCATTCTGTTTTTTTATTTTTTTATTTTTTTATTTATTTATTTATTTAAACAGACAATCCTCTGTAATAATGTATAAATCAAGTATCTGGATATTGATACAATGCATAATATTATAAGCACACTGGTGCACAATAATCATCTTTGGCTCTTTTATTTCATTCTATATTGTTTCATATTAATGATTTTTCCATCCCATTATGTACCAGAAATGGCTTGTAATAATAATAACCATTGATTTCTTGATTCATTTCATTTTGTACTGTGTGCATGGACATGATTTTATGTACTTTCCCAACATGCCCCCTGGTGGTGACAGGATTAATTGCTTTGTTTCACATATGTATGCACCACAAGTATACTTTAGTGTTACAGTCAATAAGTTACGATCAAATAAATATATGTACGTCATAAGGAAACAGCTTGTTGATAATGACTTCTACAGGAAAACTAAGATTTTATAAATAATATATTCCTGTATAATGTACAACCCCAATCCCCCAAAAAAGGTGCGGTACTATGCCAAATGTAATTAAATGTAAATAAAAACAGACTGCAATGATTTACACATCTCATAGACCATATTTTATTCCCAATAAATCACAGCAATGCATCTCAGAAAAGTTGAGACAGAGACAAAACCCTGGAAAAGTAAGTGGTACTAATAAAAGACAGCAAGAAGAGCACTTTGTGACTAAGTCATATGACTGGGTATAAAAAGAGCATGTTAGAGAGGCAGAGCTTATCAGAAGCAAAGATGCGCAGGAGTTCACCAATCTGCAAAAAACTGCATCTAAAAATTGTAGAAACATTTTAGAAAAATGTTCCTCATTGTAAAAGTAGGAAGACTTTGAATATCTCACCATCTACAGTACATACCATTAAAAATCCATGTGTACAAGGGACAAGGCGGACAGTCAAGACTGGGTACTCCTGATCTATGGGCCCACAGGTGGCACTGCATTAAAAACAGTCATAAATCTGTACTGGAAATCACTGCATGGGTTCAAGAACACTTCCATAAATCAATGTGTGTGAACACACTTTGTCGTGCAAACCACAAATGCAAGTTAAAGTTGTATAATTAAAAGATGAAACCATACCATATGTCAACATGATCCAGAAACATTGCCATAGTCTCCTGGCCAAACCTCATTTAAAATGGACTGAGGTAAAATGGAAAACTGTTCTGTGGTCAGATGAATCAAAATTTAAAACTCTTTTTGGAAACCATAAATTCCATGTTCTGAGGACTCAAGGGGAAAGGGATCATCCAGCTTGTTATCAGACTTCATCTCTGATGGTTTGAGGTTGCATTAATGTCTATGACATGGGCAGCTTAAACATCTGGAAAACCACTTTCAATGCTGGACAGTATATATCAGTTTTAGAACAGCATATGCTCCCGTCCAGACAATATCTCTTAGGAAAGGCCTTGCATATTTGACCATGCTAAACCACATAATACACCCATCACAATACCATGTCTTCAGAGAAGGAGAGTGCAGGTACTGAAATGGCCTGCCTGCAGTCCAGACCTTTCACCAATAGAAAACAATTGACGCATCATGAAATGAAAAATCCAGCAAAGAAGACCCAGATTCTGTTTTTACTTACATTTATTTACATTTTACACAGCATCCAAACTTTTTTGGAATTGGCATTGTACAAAATAGTGAATTGATTATTCCTCCATGTCCATGCATGAACAATAAACACTTCATTATTTTTTATCTCATTTTGAGGAGTCCTGCAACATTTTACTGATTAGGAATAAATTCATTACATCTGGAATAATCTGAATATAGCAGTCTGAAAGCACTTCATGGAAATAAAATGTTAGAAGAAACATCTTTTTTTCAGGGTAATTGATCAAATGGCCTCAACTGGGGGATTTTTTCGGCTGGGTAACTTGCTCACTATTTCCTGTGGGTAATGCCCTTTATCTGTTTCTTTATTTTTTTCTTGAGGCGGGGAAGGATCATGTGCCTTTTAGGTGACATTGTGATTATTACACAGTTTGAGCCACATTATTATGACCACTTCCTATTTTCAATATCGGCAGTGTATAGCTCATGAAGGAAGTCATGTGTTGTGAACTAGCTTGGTGGCTACATAGGGGTGAGATAGGCTGTCTGCATATGTATCCCTAGTTGGGCCACTTTATGGTGACGCTGCATGTTATGACGCTTTATCTTCTGACCTCAGATCCAACATACGGCCACACTGCCGACCTCCAGCGACTTGCTGAAAAATTCCCACACTGGCGAGTATTGCATTTTATCCCCACCACTCCTTGTTGACTGCCTGTCGCTGCCTCTATAAACCTGTGCACCGCTAGTTGTTTCGGGACAGGTATGCTCCTAAGTAGCAGACAGTCTACCCCGGGCACGTTTGGCTCCAGATCTCACACAGCTGCCTCACTGCTGAGTCACAGCCATGCTTGCACTCTGCTGGCTGAGCCACACCCTAACACCCTGCCGCTATCTCATGTGCAAGTTGCCACCCTACCCCCTGATGAGCACCCGGCTCCAACGTGCGATTGGTTACATCACACATATTGTTCAATAGAAGTGTAGGGAAAGGATAGACAGGAAAGTATTGAAGCAGAACAGGGTTCAATAGGGGTGTTTAGAGACAGGGTACTAGGAAAAATCATATTACACCTTGGTGCAGTGACTGGGATTCAAAATTGCCATGATACAGCTGCTGATGTCAGGATTGCCTCTGTAATTTCCGATCATTGGGGTGTTGTTAACCCTTACATGCTGTAGTTACATTTAGTACAACCCTTTTTTGCTATTTTAGTGTTGGAAAACAGAAAGGGCTTATTAGCTGTTGTGTGGTGAAGTGGGAAAATGGCAGCCCTTTGTAGCGTGTATTAGTGGCAATAAAAAGTTTTATTTGGCCTAAAGCACAAAAGTTATGTATTGTCAAACCTACTGGCGTTTATTAGTGGTGCGAAAAAACGTATTATTCGCTCTGTGCTGAAGTGGGAAAGTGACAGCCCTTTGTAGCGTGTATTAGTGGCAAAAAAAGTTTTAGTTGGCGTACAGCGCCAAAGTTACATTTTGTCAACCTTCTGTCAGTTATTAGTGGTGGCAAAACACTTATTAGCCGTTGTGTGCTAAAGTGGGAAAATGACATCCCTTTGTAGCGTGTATTAGTGGCAAAAAAAAAGTTTTATTTGGCATACAGCGTCAAAGTTATATATTGTAAAGCTTTCTATCATTTCTATTTATTAGTTGTGCAAAAAATGTAATATTCGCTCTGTGCTGAAGTGGGAAAATTACAGCCCTTTGTACCATGTATTAGTGGCAAAAAAAATTTTATTTGACCTACAGCGCCAAAGTTAATTATTGTCAAATCTTCTATCATCTATTACTGGTGCAAAAAAACGTAATATTCGCTCTGTGCTGAAGTGCGAAAATTACAGCCCTTTGTAGCGTGTATTAGTGTCAAAAAAAGTTTTATTTGGCCATTAGTGCCAAAGTTATATATCGTAAAGTGTTCTATCATCTATTACTGGTGAAAAAAAACGTAATATTCGCCCTGTGCTGAAGTGGGAAAATTACATCCCTTTGTAGCGTGTATTAGTGGCAACAAAAAAGTTTTAGTTGGCCTACAGTGCCAAAGTTATTTATTGTCAAACCTTCTATCATCTATTACTGGTGCAAAAAAATGTAATATTCGCTCTGTGCCGAAGTGGGAAAGTGACAGCCCTTTGAAGCGTGATTAGTGGCAAAAAAAAAAGTTTTATTGGGCGTACAGCGCCAAAGTTAAATTTTGTCAAACCGTCTGACAGTTATTAGTGGTGGCTAGAGTTGAGTGAACGTGCTCGTAACGAGCACTGTACTGCTCGGATCCCCTGCGCTCGCATGGGCGCAGGCATCCGTATCCGTCGGGTGAGGAGGACGGATCCGGATGGCTGCGCCCATGTGAGCGCAGGGGATCCAAGCGCTACAGTGCTCGTTACGAGCACGTTCGCTCAACTCTAGTGGTGGCAAAACACTTATTAGCTGTTGTGTGGTGAAGTGGGAATTCCTTTTTATTTATTTATTTATTTGATCTAACAGCATGTCAGACAGAGATATGACAAACCCTGCATGGGGGAGTGGCAGAGGCCTAAATGTATCTGGCGCAGGCACAGGTCACAGCAGAGTAAGGGGGCGTGGCAGCAGGGGTCACTTTGAGAGGCCTGAGCTCCCGGTGTCATCTAGCTGTCGGGTCTTGACCAGCAACAAAGCGATTCTTGAATTGTTGACTCGGTCTTCGACTTTGTCCAAAATGACATCAGACACCCCCAGCCAAGAATCGGTGGGTTCGTCAGACACAACCCTTAGTTGGCATGGCCCGGGAGCAGGCCCTGTGCGTTCACCTGTCCTCAACCTGCCTCTGTCCTTTTCTTTTCCTTCAGCCAGAGAAGTAATGTATGCTTTGGGCTTAAAGGGGTTGTCTCATCTCGCTGTTACTAGGCGAGATGAGACACCGTTTCCGACCACCTCTCGGCCAGGAAACAGCAGAGCGCTCCGACGCTCTGCTGTTTCTGTAGCTCTCATTGCCGTGCATGAAAGCTACAGAAACAGCGTAGCACAGAAAGCTATGGTGTTTCTGGGTTAGGGAAACACCATAGCTTTCTGTGCTACGCTGTTTCTGTAGCTTTCATGCACGGCAATGAGAGCTACAGAAACAGCAGAGCGTTGGAGCACTCTGCTGTTTCCCGGCCAGGAGGTGGTCGGAAACGGTGTCTCATCTCGCCTAGTAAATATCTCAATAATGGCAGTAGTAATTCTAAAATTTAACTTTTAATAAGTACTAATAATATAGTGGAAAATCACCAAACAACATAAATTCTCCTGTACCAGGACAAGTAAGTTAAAAATCCAGATCATTTGAACCAAGGCTGGGTAAGAATATGGATGGGTCCTACCAGTAACCAAGTAAGTATGTTGGAAGTCACGTCTGGATGGATTACCCGATGCTGGATTCTGGATCAATCGTAATGTCATCCGTTATGTACTTTATATCCAGTAGTGGGTTCTTGTAGCAGGTTCAAAGTGAAGCGGGCGGGCCCTGAATCTGGCCCTGAACCGCCCTATAGGGGCTATTGTTTCCCTGATGACCTCCTAATACGGAGTCATCGCCCCGAAAGGGGCGGCCCCGTCCGGAACCTGTCCCTAAATACAGGCCCTGGACGACCCTGCTCCTAAAAGGCCTCTATCCGCCCTAAAGATCTAGTTGCAAGTGAGCTACCTAAAGTGGTGCCCTACAAAATATATCAAAGATAAAGTAAGATTCGCGTGTCCCAACGCGTTTCGTCACAGCCCAAGACTCATCAGGGGACACAGGGCTAAATGGAAAGAACACCTCCAGAGTTCAGGTATCCCTCTGGATGGATCAGGTATCAAAAGGATTACTAACTGAATGAAAGCGTGTAGCTAATCAATCCCTTTCTAGGCAGTTAGCGTCTACTGTAACTCTCTCTTGTTTAGAGTAGCGTCTTACCTGCTCAACTGGGTGTCAGTTTAAATAGACACCGGGCAGTCCTGGGTTTCCCGCGTGTCTTGCGCAACGCTCGCGCGTCACGTGACAAGTCACGTGATCGCGATGTCGGCGCATGCGCAGAGACGCCGGGGAAGCCGGAGGGGGCACGGCAGGGAGCACTAAATGTAAATAACTTGCTCCCGTCGTGCCCATACTATGTGAGGGCAAGTGAGACATTTGCTCAAAGCTCACAATGGTGTCCTCATTACATAGTGGTATGTCAGGCACCAATATAGTTATATGCCTATTTCAAACAAGGTGGACTTGAATGTAATATTTAAACTGGCCAAATTAATCACAAATCCTAATGGTCTATCGATGAAGAGATGTTATAGGGATTTTCTGTTAGACCTATACATTATTTACCAGTACATTATCAGACAATATTAAAGAATAGTATTATTTGAGCTCTAAATATCAATCTGTAGTGGTAATGTACGATCAAAAGAACACATGCTGCTATGAGAGACCGGTATTATTGACACTTTCAGTCAATCACAGCTACTCAGTTTTTACAGGAAACAGCCAAAATTAAGTTGCTCATTGAGACCACCCGGGGCGGATGAATTCAATCTGAAGATCCACCAGCACTCCCGCTGTAGGATCCTCTTGTCCCAATCTCCGCCCCGAAATGGTCTCAAGATGCGTTCAATACCTTTAAATCCAATCGCCCGAGCCCGCCCCTCATGATTCATATGGACGTGTCGGGCTACTGGGGTATCTCTATTTTTTCGAATGTCGCTCAGGTGTTCTCCTATGCGACGACGGAACTCCCTCCGTGTTTTCCCCACATACTGCATGCCGCATTCACAGGAGATAAGGTATACAATACCCGTGGTGCGGCAATTAATGAAGTCCCGAATGGGAAAAGTCGTATCAGACTCTCTTCCTCTAAAGGACTTGCCAGGGTCCATAAAATCACAAAAACTACAGTTTCCACACCTAAAACAGCCCTTGACCGGGTTTTCCAGCCATGTATGTGGTCTCTCTGGTGGTACATAGTGACTATGTACCACATGGTCTCTGATACTTTTGCCCCTTCGAAATGTGATAGCTGGTCTAGGGCCCAGTACGTCTGTTAAGTCTGGGTCCATTAATAGGGTTTCCCACTGTTGGTCAATGATGTCTCTGACCTCAGCTGCCGAGGCATCATATGTCCCTATCAGCCTAATGATGCCTGGAGATTTCTCATCTGATGTGTTGGTTGAGTGCAACAGTTCAGTGCGTCCTTGTTTCAACGCTCTTTGGTATGCTTTACGCAATATCTTGTCCGGGTAACCCCGTCTTTGGAACCTGGTTCTCAGTTCTTTGGCCTGTTGTATGAATTCAGTTTGTTCTGAGCAGTTCCGTCTCAGTCTCAAATATTGGCCTACTGGGATACCACGTTTCAAAGGGGTGGGGTGATTACTTTCCCATCTTAGTAGTGAGTTGGTAGATGTGGGTTTCCGGTAGATTGTCGTTTCTAGGGTACCCTGAGTGCTTTTGTGGATCTCAATATCCAGAAAGGGTAGGCAGTCTTTCGTAATCACTGATTGAACCGTAGATTTATTTGGTTCACATTCAGTGAATTTACAAAGCCCTCAAAATCCGTCTCTGTCCCACTCCATATGACAAAAATGTCATCTATGAAGCGGGACCATAGGACAACATTCTCGGTGCCCTCTAGAGGAGACTCACCAAAGACAATAGTCTCCTCCCACCAGCCCAGGAGCAGGTTAGCATATGACGGCGCACACGAACTTCCCATTGCCGTGCCCCTGAGCTGGTGGTAGTAGCAAGAGTCAAATAAGAAGTAGTTCCTGGTGAGTACAAAACGGAGGAGTTCCAGTACCAAGTCATTATGTGCTACACATTGTTGGCCCCTGGCTCTAAGAAAATGTGCTGAAGCTCTCAGTCCTACCTCGTGTGGAATTGAGGAGTATAGAGCTTCCACATCTATTGACGCCAGAAGCCACTGAGATTCTACTGTCACCCCTTCTAATTTGGTGAGTAAATCTCCCGTGTCACGTATATATGAGGGTAGACTTTGTACGAAGGAGCGCAATATTTGGTCTACATAAATGCCACAATTTTGTGACAAACTCCCTACCCCTGATACAATGGGGCGGCCCTTTAATGGGGCCGTTCCCTTGTGTATCTTGGGCAAGCCGTAGAATGTTGCCACTATTGGATGTAGGGAATATAGGTAGTCGAATTCTTCTTTACTTAACAATTGCTGACTTTTCGCTCCTTCTAAAATCTCCTTCAATTCCAACTGGTACTCTCTTGTGGGATCCTTTGTGATAATCTCATAGCCACTTCTATCCTGCAAGATGTCAATGCACATTTGTTTGTATTGCAATGAGTTCATTATCACAACGTTCCCACCCTTGTCAGAGGGTTTTATGATGATACTCTTGTCTAATTCAAGATCCCGTAGGGCCTTACGCTCCTGGGCACTACAGTTAAATCGGAGAGGGAGCTGGTTAAGTTTCATTAACTCTGTTGTGGTTTGTTTGACGAAGACGTCTATACAGGAGATGTCGCCCTGTGGTGGCATTTTCTGACTTTTATTTTTGAGGGTCGTAAATGGTCCCTTGCCTTCTAGGTTAGCTGATGTTTCCTGCAAGCTGTATAGTAGTTGTACGTCTTCCAAGATCTCCACTGGGATGCCCAGATCGCGGCTCTCTCTTTTTGCTGTCAATTTAAAATACTTGTGCCACCTCAACTTTCTGGCAAACAAGTGGAGATCTCGAATCCACTTAAATGAGTCAAACTTTACAGTAGGTATAAAGGATAAACCTTTTCTTAGTATCTTTTCTTCTTCCACAGTTAGCGTGCGGGAGGAGAGATTATATACCAACTTATCCTCTGTCAGCGTTGTTGTGTCCCCGTTAGAGGGGTATTCCTGCTGCGCAGGGGATATGTAATCCCTTGGTCTAAAAAATTAGAGGGTGGGTTTGTTTGATATGAATTATAGCGTGTCCCTCTCCCTCTTGCCCTGGGTGCCCCTCTTCCTCGTCCTCTAGATCTTGAGGCCTTGTCTCTCTCGTTATCTGAGATGTCCGTTTCACTGGAGGATATGTCTGACCCCGTCTGTTTATTAATGTCAGATTTGTTAAAAAAACAGTATGCTCTATTGTCCTTGAAGTCTTGCAAGTCCCTGGCAAATTGCCTATGTTTGCGGTCCTTAAGATGATATTGGAACCGCTCAATAGAATTCTGTAACTGAGTTTCTTTATTGCTAAACTCTGGTTCCTGACTAAATCGCTTAGTTGTCTCAATCTGTTCCTGTAATCGTTTTTCCGCCTGCTCAAGCGTCACTCTTTCCTCATCCAGCAGAATCTGCATGAAACGGAGGGAGCTATTGGTTGCCTCCCTTTCCCATTTCTGCATAAGGATCGGGTTTCTACAGCGGCTGGCTGGGGCAAGGGTGATTCGCAGGCCGCGAGGTACAATGCCCTGCTTGATATAATAGTCTAGGCCCTGTACCTCCCACCAAGAAGAAATGTGTTCTTTGTATAATCTGGTTAATTCACTGAAGGCCCCATTCAATGTTGGGGTGTATTTTTTCTGGACAAAGGTGTGCTCAGAAAAAAACGCTTTGGCTTCTGTTAGCCATGTGTTTCTATCAAGACCTGTAGTCAAAAAGCCAGCCATATCACAATAATGATACAATTAAGGAAACAAATTGGCCCTTGCAGGGGTATACACTGTGACAATGCCCCTGCCCCTACCGCAATGAAGCTAGAAAATATCTCAATAATGGCAGTAGTAATTCTAAAATTTAACTTTTAATAAGTACTAATAATATAGTGGAAAATCACCAAACAACATAAATTCTCCTGTACCAGGACAAGTAAGTTAAAAATCCAGATCATTTGAACCAAGGCTGGGTAAGAATATGGATGGGTCCTACCAGTAACCAAGTAAGTATGTTGGAAGTCACGTCTGGATGGATTCCCCGATGCTGGATTCTGGATCAATCGTAATGTCATCCGTTATGTACTTTACATCCAGTAGTGGGTTCTTGTAGCAGGTTCAAAGTGAAGCGGGCGGGCCCTGAATCTGGCCCTGAACCGCCCTATAGGGGCTATTGTTTCCCTGATGACCTCCTAATACGGAGTCATCGCCCCGAAAGTGGCGGCCCCGTCCGGAACCTGTCCCTAAATACAGGCCCTGGACGACCCTGCTCCTAAAATTCCTCTATCCGCCCTAAAGATCTAGTTGCAAGTGAGCTACCTAAAGTGGTGCCCTACAAAATATATCAAAGATAAAGTAAGATTCGCGTGTCCCAACGCGTTTCGTCACAGCCCAAGACTCATCAGGGGACACAGGGCTAAATGGAAAGAACACCTCCAGAGTTCAGGTATCCCTCTGGATGGATCAGGTATCAAAAGGATTACTAACTGAATGAAAGCGTGTAGCTAATCAATCCCTTTCTAGGCAGTTAGCGTCTACTGTAACTCTCTCTTGTTTAGAGTAGCGTCTTACCTGCTCAACTGGGTGTCAGTTTAAATAGACACCGGGCAGTCCTGGGTTTCCCGCGTGTCTTGCGCAACGCTCGCGCGTCACGTGACAAGTCACGTGATCGCGATGTCGGCGCATGCGCAGAGACGCCGGGGAAGCCGGAGGGGGCACGGCAGGGAGCACTAAATGTAAATAACTTGCTCCCGTCGTGCCCATTCTATGTGAGGGCAAGTGAGACATTTGCTCAAAGCTCACAATGGTGTCCTCATTACATAGTGGTATGTCAGGCACCAATATAGTTATATGCCTATTTCAAACAAGGTGGACTTGAATGTAATATTTAAACTGGCCAAATTAATCACAAATCCTAATGGTCTATCGATGAAGAGATGTTATAGGGATTTTCTGTTAGACCTATACATTATTTACCAGTACATTATCAGACAATATTAAAGAATAGTATTATTTGAGCTCTAAATATCAATCTGTAGTGGTAATGTACGATCAAAAGAACACATGCTGCTATGAGAGACCGGTATTATTGACACTTTCAGTCAATCACAGCTACTCAGTTTTTACAGGAAACAGCCAAAATTAAGTTGCTCATTGAGACCACCCGGGGCGGATGAATTCAATCTGAAGATCCACCAGCACTCCTGCTGTAGGATCCTCTTGTCCCAATCTCCGCCCCGAAATGGTCTCAAGATGCGTTCAACAGCGAGATGAGACAACCCCTTTAACTCCCTTTACAGCGAGGATGAGCTACTAGAGGACAGTCAGCAGCTACTGGCCAGCCAAGATGTTGAGGAGACATCCGCAGCTTCCTCAGTTAGGCAGGCAAGTAGTGATGAGGAGAGTGGCGTGGGAGCTAGGGTTGCGAGTGGTCAGGCTCCTGACCCACAGACTGTTGAGGAGGACATCAGTGACGTGCAGACAGTACTCGATGATGATGATGTAGCCGATTGCACTTGGGAGCCAGGTGAATTAGGGGCTTTATCATCATCAGGAGAAGAGGGTGGCAGCTTGCCCGTGAGGCAGCGACGGAGCCAACAAGTCGCTAGCGTGGCCGGGAGTCAGCAGGGTGGCAGCAGTGGAAGGTCGGGAGCCAAACGTGCCCGGGGTAGACCACTCGCTTTGCAGAAGCCTACCGGGACGGAAAGTAGTGGTGCAGGGGTCCACTGAGGCAGCGGCGGTAGCAGCCAGTCAGTGCGGAGTGTTGGGGGTAAAATCAAGCACTCGGCGGTGTGGCAGTTAGCATGGCATGGCAGTTAGTATGGCAGTTTAGTTAAACCGCCGAGTGAGGTGAACCTAGCTATTTGTAGAATCTGTAGACAGAAGGCGAAGCATGGCCAGGGTGCAGCATTCCATCAGCAATCGATCAGCAAAGCGATTGCCAAGAGACAGCAGTATGCATGTACACATTCAATGGCCAGAAGCTGAACATGCTCCTGGCCAAGTTGCTAGTGCTGCAGTCCCTCCCTTTCCAAGTGGTGGACTCTGAACCTTTCAGAGAACTGATGGCTTGTGCCGAGCTGAGGTGCAGAGTTCCAAGCCGTCATTTCTTTGCCAAGTACCATCCCTGCACAAATATGTAGAACAGAAGGTTGGCCAGTCCTTGAGCCTGTCGGTGTCTGCCAAAGTTCACGGCAGTGCCGATGTGTGGAGCTCTAATTACAGTCAGGGACAGTATATGTTGTTTATGGCCCACTGGGTAGATGTGGTTCCTGCACAGCCAAACCAGCAACTTGGCCAGGCGATGCCGCTTCCGCCTCCACGTTTTCATGCCATTGCTACTGCGACAATTTCTGCCTCCTCATCCTCCACCATGTCCTCAGCCTCCACTGCAGGAACAATTCACAGTGCCCCACCAGCATACCACATGTGCAGGGCACAGCAGTGCCACGCACTTCTAAACCTCGTTTGCCTGGGCGAACTGAGTCACATAGGGGAGGAACTGCTCCGCATCATTCATCAAGAAATCCAATCCTGGCTTTCCCCGCGACAAGTCAAAATCGGAACAATGGTGACCGACAACGGGAAGAACATGATGTCGGCGCTGCTTCCAGGAGGGCTGTGCCATGCACCCTGCATGGTGCATGTGTTCAATCTGGTTGTCAAGCGGTTCCTAAAGTCTTCTACCCATCTGCAAGACATCCTAGAAATGTCCAGGAAACTTTGCATACACTTCAGCCACTCGTACACCGCCAAGCACACACTCCTTGAGTTACAGTGGCAGAATGATGTTCCCCATAAAAGGCTGATATGTGACGTTTCCACCCGTTGGAATTCCACCCTCCCTACAGTATGTTGGACCGACTGTACAAACAGAGAAAAGCCATAAAGGATTTATTGACGATCCAAGCGGACAGAGGTACTCCCCTGTGTAACTTTGATGGCTGGATGGTCAGGGGACAGGAGATATGACGACTACATCTCACGGCCACATCAGCCCTGTGAATTGGAGGAGGAGGAAGAGGAGGAAGACATTGGAGCACAAAGAATGCCTAGAGAAATGGGTAGTTTCTCTACCCAGGTGACAGGAGAGGAGCAGCAGGAGCAGCCAGAGGAGCTACAGGGCGATGAGGAAGAGGAGGCAGAGGACCCAGACATACCGTGGCAGTATGCAGTGGAGATGGAGGCAGGGAGTCCCTCCGAGTCACTTGCGCAAATGGCCCAATGCATGCTCGCTTGCTTGCGTAGTGAAAGCTGTATTGTCACCATTCGGCAGAGGGATGACTACTGGCTCTCCACCCTATTAGACTCTCACTACCGGTCCAAAATGGGGGCCTTTTTTACACCCGCTGAGAGGGAGGACAAACTGAACTACTATAGAGACATCCTATGTAGTCAGTTGGCCGCTGCCTATCTGCGCCATCGTCCATCCTCTAACTGGCCTGACCGGGGGGGGGCCCTCTGCGCTCATGCTCCACTGCCATGGCTGCTGGGGGGGTAGAAGTGGTAGTAGCAGTACCAGCTCCATCAGCAGCAGCCTGAGTCTAGAGTCGCTGAAGAGCAGCTTTCTTCACCCGCATAGTGAAGAAATTCTCACCAACAGCATCAGCTTAACCTGGAGGAGGACCTGAAACAGCAGGTGGTGGCATACTTGGACAGCACCCTGCCACCCATCATTGAATATCCGCTGGACTACTGGGCATCCAAACTAGATTTGTGTCCGTAATTGGCCGAGTTTGCTCTGGAAAAGCTGTCCTGCCCAGCCAGTAGTGTGGCATCAGAGCGGGTGTTTAGTGCGGCGGGGGCCATAGTTACCCCTAAGAGAACTCGCCTGTCCACCCAAAATGTGGAGAGACTGACCTTTGTCAAAATGAATCAGGCTTGGATCAGCCAGGATTTCCAACCACCAACGCCACATGCGTCAGATTAAATCATTCATGCTGTCTTGACTAGAGATTTGTTTCTTCTGGCTACCTGCCTCAACAGCCTGATGCCACACATCTGTTGCCAAGTGCTCCTTCATACACCCACCATCGTCAGCAGGTAGTGTTATTGCCACCCACCTCCCCACACTGTCGCCGTGCCACTCTGTAGTCTGCTGATACTGCTGCTGTTACTAACTCCATAATATTGTTGAACCATTCTATAGTATGATGCTGCAGCTGCTACTGCCTCCATAGTGTCGTCGTTCCACTCTGTGGCCTCCTGATGCAGCTGCTACTGCCTCCATAATGTCGTCATACCACTCTGTGGCCTCCTGATGATGCTGCTCCCACTACTTCAACAGACTGTCGTGTCGTTGTGTGACCTCATAATTCTGCTACTACTGCTGCTGCCACTTGCACACTCTGTTGTTATGCCACTTTGTGACCTCATAATTCGACTTCTATTACTGCCACTTGAACACTCTGTCGTTATGCCACTTTGTGACCTCATAATTCAACTACTACTGCGGCTGCCACTTGCACACTTTGTCGTTGTGCCACTCTGTGACCTCATAATTCAACTACTACTGCTGCCACTTGCACACTCTTTCTTTGTGCCACTTTGTGACCTCATAATTCGACTACTACTGCTACTGCTGCTGCTACTGCCTCCATAATGTCGTCGTTCCACTCTTTGGCCCCCTGATGTTGCCGCTCCCACCACTTCAACTGTCGTGTCGTTGTGTGACCCCATAATTATGCAACTACTGCTGCTGCCACTTGCACACTCTGTCGTTTTGCCACTTCGTGACCTCATAATTCGACTTCTACTGCTGACACTTGCACACTGTCGTTGTGCCACTCTGTGACCTCATAATTCGACTTCTACTGCTGCCACTTGCACACTCTGTCGTTGTGCCACTCTGTGACCTCATAATTCGACTACTACTGCTGCCACTTGCACACTCTTTCTTTGTGCCACTCTGTGACCTCATAATTCGACTACTACTGCTGCTGCTGCTGCTACTGCCTCCATAATGTCGTCGTTCCACTCTGTGGCCTCCTGATGATGCCGCTCCCACCACTTCAACACACTGTCGTATCGTTGTGTGACCTCATAATTATGCTACTACTGCTGCTGTCACTTGCACACTCTGTCGTTGTGCCACTTTGTGACCTCATAATTCGACTTCTACTGCTGCCACTTGCACACTGTCATTGTGCCACTCTGTGATCTCATAATTCGACTATTACTGCTTCCACTTGCACACTCTGCCCTTGTGCTACTCTGTGACCTCATAATTCTGCTACTACTGCTGCTACCACTTGCACACTCTGTCGTTATGCCACTTTGTGACCTCATAATTCGACTTCTACTGCTGCCACTTGCACACTCTTTCTTTGTGCCACTCTGTGACCTCATAATTCGACTACTACTGCTGCTGCTGCTACTGCCTCCATAATGTCGTCGTTCCACTCTGTGGCCTCCTGATGATGCCGCTCCCACCACTTCAACACACTGTCATGTCGTTGTGTGACCTCATAATTATGCTACTACTGCTGCTGCCACTTGCACACTCTGTCGTTGTGCCACTCTATGGCCTCCTGATGCTACAGCTACTGCCACTGCCTCCTATACACTGTTGTCGTGCCACTCTGTAGTCTACTGATGCTACAGATGCTGCCACTGCCACCTGTACACTGTTGTCGTGCCACTCTGTAGTCTCCTGATGCTACAGATGCTGCCACTGCCACCTGTACACTGTCTTTGTACCACTCTGTGGTCTCCTGAGGTCTACTGCCGCTGCCGCCTGCACACTGTCGTCGTGCCACTCTGTCAGACCTTCTACAGTCACAGGCAGGTCAAATTTGACAACGGTTGACACTTGTTCTATGTCAATTCCTCCTGCACATACATTAGTGGTGATGAGAATTTTTCCCTTGCCATCTCTGTCGTTGTGACACTCTGTGACCTCATAATTCTACTACTACTGCAGCTGCCACTTCCACACTCTGTCGTTGTGCCACTCTGTGGCCTGATAATTCCACTACTGCAGCTGCCACTTCCACACTCTGTCATTGTGCCACTCTGGCCTCATAATTTTACTACTGCTGCTGCCACTTCCACACTCTGTCGTTGTGCCACTCTATGGCCTCCTGATGCAACAGCTACTGCCACTGCCTCCTCTATACTGTTGTTGTGCCACTCTGTCAGACCTTCTACAGTCACAGGCAGGTCAAACTTGACAATGGTTGATAGTTGTTCTATGTCAATTCCTCCTGCACATACATTAGTGGTGATGAGAACTTTTCCCTTGCCATCTCTGTTGTCGTGCCACTCTGTGGTCTCCTGATGCTACAGCTGCTGCCACTGCCTCCTCTACACTGTCGTCGTGTCATTATGTATGCTGCTCCTGATGCTATAGCTGCTGCCACTTCCTCGTGTACACTGTCTTCGTGCCACTCTGTGGTCTCCTGATGCTACAGCTGCTGCCACTGCCTCCTCTACACTGTCGTCGTACCACTCTGTGGTCTACTAATGCTACAGCTGCTGCCAGTGCTTCCTATACACTATTGTCTTGCCACTCTGTGGTCTCCTGATGCTACAGCTGCTGCAACTGCCTCACTGTCATCATACCACTCTGTGGTCTCCTGATGCTTCTGCCACTGCCATCTCCACACTGTCAGGGGGCTCTTCTTGTATAAGCGTTTAATAGAACAGGTTCTGTAGAAATCTATGTGGAATCAGTGAATTGGTGTAAAAGTAGTGCGCTCTTTCGTGCTATAGTAGGATCTTGGGCCTCTGCACGGTTCTTTATAGCTGGCGCTAACATTGACCTGTAAGTAAACACCAATACATCTGTGAAATACCAGCAATTGCCAGCCACAGGAATAACGAATACTAAATGATACACCAATATGTTCCGAAAAAACTATACCCAAAGTAGGTAGTAAAAATGTATATACTTTATTGGTTACAAAAAAGACAAACAACAATAGATAAATATACAGAGGTGAGGACACAGTAAAACAAGACTGTCAGGAGAGAGAAAAAAGGAGGGGTGCGGCGTGTAGCACATAATCCTCCATCCGCAGCAACAGTAATTAAATAACCAGATAGACTAAGAACAGGCCGTGTGGCTACTATATATCTCACAATGGTATTGCAAAGTACATAGTATAACTGCACCATTGAAAATGGTACTCAGTAGTTTGTACTAATTGCAAACAAAGACTAACAGTAATATAAAAGAATTTTATCAACACATAACCAAATATAAGAAAACCATGTTACCAATATAGACCAGGTTGCTGCAGGTGGAGGACAGGGGTCACACGCTGCGTCCCAATGTGAGGTCACAAATTTCACCAATATGAACTTCTGTATGTATCAGAATATCAGAGATCAATTTTGGGTGACGATTGCAATGACAGACCTGTCTGCTGTGGACACATTTACACTTGTCTAGGTCACATTTGCAACAGTCAAACCAGGGGAAGTACAGTTTGAAAGATGATGGTTACATTTCAGAATTTAGAGTGTGATAACTATTTTAAGTGGCAATTGTTGAATCACTTCTATTAAGCTTTATCAAGTACAGAATATCTGAACCTTCACACAATAGCGTGAATAAAAGGATAGTTAACCCCTTTTTTCATCATCACATTTCTAGAGCTATAACGTTTGCATTTTTCCATTGATGTGGTTGTATGATGGCTTGTTTTTTGCAGGACAATCTGTATTTTTTTAAGTCACCATTTATTGCCACTTTTATTGCCACACATATATTCATTAACTTTTATTAACTCTGTCTTTTAACGCCCCAAATTTTGCAACATGACTTTATTCTTTGCATGCTGGAATGTGCGGACTAACCCCCCCACACACACACATTTTTTTCCTTGCAATCTGCATTGGAGGAAGTGATTAGTTAGTAAGTATAAAGCTGTAGCCTGCTCTCCCTGCATTTATTGGAGGCCATTTGGCACCAGGAGAGGTGGAATACAGAGTAGGCTCAGCATACATGTGGAGCCAGCATTCCCTGAAAATAATGGAGGCCAGTATGGTTCCAAAGAGATACAATATTGTCACTAGCCTTGCAGGCCGGATGTAGTTCCGTTTAGCCAGCTTCCGAGTACTAACAAGTAGTGGCATGTGGAGTCTAATTTGCGCGGCCGGGGACTAGCAGGTCGCTTTGCTATGCGGAAGCAGTGGTTCAGCCGAAGACTGGATAGCCAGCAGACTAGCTGAGACGAGGAACAATCAGGAGACAGGATCACAGGAACAGACACGAGAGCACTGAGAGCTGGAGTATGCTGGAAGACCTGATACTCTGGCATCAGACATACTCACAGAGCTGCTTTAAATAGGCCTCTGATAGTGATCAGGTGCAGAACTGATGACGGTTTCACAGAGGGTGTAGGAGCCGCAGTACCTGCTGCCAGTCCCTAGATGGGGTGAGAGTACAGTTTCTGCAGATACTATGCTGGCTGCTAGAATCACCACAATAGACGCTTGTGGAGAAAGACAGACAGCAATGGCCGAGGCGGGCGGCCCCGCCGACGTGGTGAGTGTAGTGGCGAACTGTGCCCAGATGTGACAGTACCCCCCCTTTTAGGGTGGACTCCGGACACCCCATTTTGAGCGCCTGAGGAAACTTTCTACAGAACCTCTTCATAAGCTGAGGGGCGTGAAGGTCCTCTTTCCACAGCCAGGAGCGCTCTTCAGGACCGTAACCCTTCCAGTTGACAAGGAAGTAAGGAAGCCCCTTCGATATCTTAAAATCCAAGATTTCATAGACTTCATATTCTTCCTGCTGTTCCACCGTGACAGCTTTGGGAGGTGCTTTGTGGGCCGAGAGCCTATTGAGAACCACAGGTTTCAGGAACATTGGAAATGCGCAGAGAAGGAGGTAGAGCCAGACGATAGGCTACCGGATTGATGACTTGGGTGACAGTGTAAGGATCGATGAATCGAGGAGCAAACTTCATCTTGGGCACCCGAAGATGGATGAAGCAAGTAGAAAGCCAGACTTTGTCTCCTGGGGCCCATCGAGGAACTGCACGTCTCTTCTTGTCTGCTGGAACCTTGTACCGAGCTGAAGCTTTTATTAGATTAGTCCGTACTTCGGACCAGATGGCAGAAAACTTCTGGACCACAGAATTAGCTGCAGGGACATCAGATGATGGCAGAGTCGGAAGACGAGGTAAACAGGGATGTTTACCGAAGTTAATGAAGAACGGAGATTTCTGAGTGGACTCGTGAAATAAATTGATGTGGGCGAACTCAGCCCAAGGTAACAGTTCTACCCAATTGTCCTGAGTAGGGGAAATATACAATCTGAGAAACTTCTCCAGATCCTGGTTCACCCTCTCAGTTTGCCCATTAGACTGCGGGTGATGGGCGGTGGAAAAGTTCAGCTTGACGTTGATAAGTTTACACAGAGCTCGCCAAAATCGTGACGTAAATTGGGTTCCTCTATCGGACACGATTTCAAGAGGACAACCATGCAGACAGAAGATGTCTCGGATAAAGATGGAAGTGAGGACTGCTGCCAAGGGTAGACCTTTCAATGGTGTGAAATGAGCCATCTTTGAAAATCGATCTACCACGACCCAGATGGTATCGTACCCCTTAGAAGGTGGCAGGTCTGTGATGAAGTCCATGGAGATATGAGTCCACGGACTCTCTGGAATGGGAAGAGGGTGTAGAAGACCAATGGGACGTCCAGGAACCTCTTTGTGCTGGGCGCACACGTGACAAGCCGCCATGAATTCTCGTACATCTTGAGAAAGTGAAGGCCACCAATAATTTCTAGAAAGTAGATCGCGGGTCTTCTTGAATCCAGCATGTCCCGAGAATAGGGAGCCATGAGCCCATGCCAATAGTTTAGGGTGAGACTCCAACGGAACAAAAGTCTTCCCCGGAGTAGTGGTTTCAGGAGTGGTGGCTGAGAGTAGTATCCGCTTGGGGTCTATTATGTGTTCAGGATCCATATCTGGTTCCTTGTCCGCGGCATCAAATGATCTGGAGAGAGCGTCTGCTTTGACGTTCTTGGTGCCAGGACGGTAAGTGATTACTAAATCAAACCAGGAGAAGAACAGAGCCCACCGAGCTTGACGTGGGTTCAGTCGTCGGGCAGAATGAATGTAAAGGAGATCCTTGTGGTCAGTGTACACCGTAATAGGATGCAGGGCTCCTTCCAGAAGGTGTCTCCACTCCTCCAGTGCCAATTTAATGGCTAGAAGTTCCTTGTCCTTTTCAGAAGCGGAAAACTTCTTGGAGAAGAATCCACATGGGTGAATCTTCCCATTGGGTAATCGTTGAGAGAGAACCATCCCCATAGGGAATGAGGAGGCATCCACCTCCAGGAAGAAAGGCAAGGAGGTATTCGGTTGGCTGAGGATTGAGGCAGACAAGAACCTGTCCTTGAGTAGTTGGAAGGCTTGATTGGCCTCCAGGGACCACTGACGAGGATCAGCCTTTTTGTGAGTTAGTGCTGTGATGGCAGCAATAATGGAGGAGAAATCTTTGATGAATAGCCGATAGTAGTTGGCAAAGCCCACAAATCTCTAAATAGCCTTCAGTCCCGTAGGCTGTGGGCAATTTAACACAGCTTGAACTTCATTTGGATCCATCTTCAGGCCGGTACCAGACAGGATGTACCCCAAGAAAGGAACAGATGACTGCTCGAAGAGGCACTTCTCTAGTTTGCAGTAGAGCTGGTGGGCCCTCAGGCGTTCTAAGACTTGACGAACATGGCCACGATGATCTGAGAGGGAGCGATAGAAGATCAGGATGTCGTCCTGGTATATGACCACGAAGGAGTATAGCATGTCCCTGAAGATTTCATTAATAAAGTTCTGAAACACTGCAGGAGCATTGCAGAGGCCAAAGGGCATGACCAGGTACTCGTAGTGGCCATCCTGAGCATTGAATGCCGTCTTCCATTTATCCCCGGGCTTAATACGGATCACATTATAAGCACCACGCAAATCCAACTTAGTAAATACGGTGGCAAGCGGAATACTGTCGGGGAACAACTCCTTCAGTACTGGAAAAACAGAGAGGGATGATTCCGGGCGAAGACACTTTCGTAAGCAAGACGCTTGGCAGTAGCGACCCCACGACATTACTTCCCCAGATTTCCAATTGAGGTGGGGGGAGTGCTTCTGTAGCCATGGTAACCCCAGAATGAGTGGACTAATGGCATTGGGAACCACTAAATAAAAGTTCTATTTCCTCTTGGTGCAGAGCTCCCACTCGCATGACAAGGCTTTTGGGGCGGGACAGAATGGACCCGTTTGGCACCCGATTACCATCGATGCCCACCAAGGACATGGGACAGGAGAGTGGGACTTGTGGAATTCCGCATTTGGATGCAAGGGATAAGGAAATGAAGTTCCCAGCTGCTCCGGAATTCAGGTGTAGACAGTATCCCTTTGGGAGTCAGAAGGGACACAGTGATGGAAAAATGAGGATTTTCTTTCTTCTTTGTAGGAGAGAGACACATGGGACCTAGGACAATCTCTCCTGACTTGCCTAGGTTCTGGCGTTTCCCGGCTTATTGGGACAAGTCCCCACTAGATGACTGGGCTCAGCGCAATAGAGACATAAAAGATTCTTCATACTGTTTTCTCTTTCCTCCCGTGATAGTTTAGTACGCCCAAGTTTCATGGGTTCCTCCTTAGGAACTGCCGGAACCTGGAACTTGGGAGCGAGCCTGGTATTAAACCGTGTGAACCCTCGGCCCTCTGCTGCACGTTCTCTAGACCTAATGTGCACCTTATTACATAGGGTTATTAAGTCATCCAATGTCGGAGGCAGTTCCCGAGAGCATAGTTCATCTTTAATGGGATCGGACAGCCCATCCCAGAATACGGCCACGAGCGCCTCCTCGTTCCACTTTAGCTCCGATGCCAAGGTTCGGAACTGGATTACGTACTGATCCACGGTTTGGGATCCCTGGTGAAGGCGTAGTAGGGATGTGGCTGCAGATGAGACCCTCCCAGGTTTGTCAAAGATTTTCCGGAAGGTCTCCAGGAATGCCAGACTGTTGTAAAGAATTGGAGCATTCTGTTCCCAGAGTGGCGAGGCCCAGGCTAATTCTTGCCCGGTAAGCAGAAAGATGATGAAGGTTACCTTTGTTTTTTCAGAAGAAAAGTTCCCAGGAAGAAGCTTGAAATGGATTGAGCACTGATTCAGGAAACCGCGACAATTCTTAGGGTCTCCATTGTACTTGGAGGGAAGCGGAACCCGGAGGAGGTGCAGCGTAGCCATCACGGACGAAGGAGGTGCTGGAGTAGCGAACACAGGCGGGAACTACAACGAGTCAAAGAGTGTGGAGAAAGATTGCAGATACTGGAGAAGCTGCTGTTGGTTCGCCTCCTGTTTGTCGACACGCTCCACTACTTGCCGTAGCAAGTCAACGGTAGAAGGCGCACTGGCGGCTTCCATGTTTGGTAGGCCAGAGTATGCTGTCACTAGCCTTGTGGGCCGGATGTAGTTCCGTTTAGCCAGCTTCCGAGTACTAACAAGTACTGGCGTGTGGAGTCTAACTAGCCCCCGGGTATTTACCAGAGCCCGCCGCAAGGCGGGTTAGATTTGCGCGGCCGGGGACTAGCAGGTCGCTTTGCCGTGCGGAAGCAGTGGTTCAGCCGAAGACTGGATAGCCAGCAGGCTAGCTGAGATGAGGAACAATCAGGAGACAGGATCACAGGAACAGACATGAGAGCACTGAGAGCTGGAGTATGGTGGAAGACCTTATATTCTGGCATCAGACATGCGCACAGAGCTGCTTTAAATAGGCCTCTGATAGGAATCAGGTGCAGGACTGATGACGGTTTTACAGAAGGTGTAGGAGCCGCAGTACCTGCTGCCAGTCCCTAGATGGGGCGAGAGTACAGTTTCTGCAGATACTATGCTGGCTGCTGGAATCACCGCAATAGATGCTTGTGGAGAAAGACAGACAGCAATGGCCGAGGCGGGCGGCCCCGCCAACGGAGTGAGTGTAGTGGCGAACTGCGCCCATATGTGACAAATATAGTGTGGGCTCAGCATACATGTGGGACCTTCATTCCCTGAATTTAATGGAGGCCATTGTGGTACCACAAGAGGTATAATATAGTGTGGGCTCAGCATGCATGTGGAACCTGCATTCCCTGAATTTAATGGAGGCCGGTATGGCACCAGTGGATGTTGTGTTTGGTGTTAGGTTCCTGTCATGAAGAGATTGCCTTGACACTTGAGGACAGGCATGGATAGTTTTGTACAAAATGTATTTGCCAAGAACCTCACATTTATAGAGTGACATTAGCATTTTACATTTTCTATCATGAGTGTGGCACTGTTGTATTTACTTTATTTGTGTTTGCAAAGTGCTGTTGTTTGTTTTTTGCTAGCATGCCGATGAGCCATCAGGGTGAAAGCAGTGGGAGATCTGGAGCCAAAAGTACCCAGGGTACACTGTCTGCTACTCAGGAGCCTACCTGTCAGCAAACAACTAATGGTGCATGAGTTCTTAAAGGCAGCGGCAGGCAGTCAGTATGCAGTGGTGGGGGTAAAATGCCATACTTGGCAGTGTGGGAATTTTTTATTAAGTCGCTGGAGGACGTTAGCACTGCCACATGAAGGATAGTGGGCAGAAGGTGAAGTGTGGTCAGGTTGCCAATGTAGGCACCACGGCCCTGCGCAACTCATGGAGAGTCACCATAAAGAGGTCTGGGAAAACTGTGGCACTAATGTAGTGATACAGTCTGAAGCAGCAACTGCAGCATCTCCCAGTGGCCCACACGGCTTCATCAATAGTCAGGGCTCCTTAACCCCAGCAGATGGAAACCGTCATTCCTTCCCTTTGTCTACAGTTCCTGATGCTCCTCCTTCTTGTCACATGTTTCTCCAGCAATCAATCACTGAGACGATTGCAATGAGATAACAGTATGTGCACTCATCCAACCAGTGTCAGACTGGAATCCCTAAGGTCCACCAATAAAATTTATTCTGGGGCCCACTGCACAGATGCATGCAAATATTACCTGCTTATACAGACGCAGACAGCAGCAACACACTGCAAGTCAGTCAGTGTCTGGTACAGTTCATGGAAGCGCTGACGTGTGGAGCTGTAACTATGTTCAAAGAAAATATGTCCTTTACTGCCCACTGGGTAAATGTGGTTCTTGCCCAGCCACACCAGCAACTTGGCCAGGTGATGGCAATGCTGCTTCCATGTTGTAATCATGGTAATCACCAATGTCCTCCTCTGCCTCCTCATCCTCCACTTTGTCCTCAGCCTCCAGTATAGGCACAGTTCAGAGTGGTCCTCTAGCATACCACCTATGCAAAGCTAGGCGTTCTCACGTGGTTCTGCACCCAGTCAGCCTGGATGAACGGAATGACACCGGGGAGGAACTGCTCTGCATCATCAACCAAGAAGTCAAACCCTGGCTGTCTCCTCACCAACTGAAGATAGGAACTATAGTAACCGATAACTTACAGAATATTTTGTCTGCATTGCGTCAGGGATGGATGACCCATGCGTCCTGCATGGAGCACAGTTTCAATCTGTTTGTCACCCGATTCCTGAAGTCTTCCACCCATCTACAGGATGTCTTGAAAATGTCACGGCAACTGTGCATGCACTTCAGCTACTCTTACTGTGCAAACCACACCCTCCTTAAGCAGCAACTTAACTCTTGAGTCTCTGATGAACACTTTTCTTCACCTGCCTACTGAAGAAATCACCCAGCAGCAGCAGGAGGACATGGAGAAGAACCTGAACCAGCAGGTGGTGGAATACTTAGACTGCACCCTGTCACCCCAGATCCAAGATCCCCTGGACTACTGGGCAGCCAAACCTAAATTGTGGCCAGAACTGGCCAAGTTTCCTCTGTACAAGCTTTCCTGCCCAGCCAGTAGTGTTGCATCAAAGCGTGTGTTTAGTGAGGCAAGTGGCATAGTTACCCCACAGAGAACTCGCCTTTCAACACAAAATGTTGACAGACCGTAGTGTGCTTCCATACCAGAACATTTTGACAAATGTCTCTTTACTTCTGCCCATGTGATGCTGCCACCTTCCTGATGGCACACACCTGCAACCTCTACTGCCATCTGCCCCTATTGTGATCGGCCACCATCTTGTGCTGTTACTACCCCCCGCCCCCTCCCTACTCTGTTCTGGGGCCACTATTGTAACTCTTCATGCTGTTGCCACCCTCCTCATTCTGTTAGGGGGCCACTAGTGTCCCTGTTTTGCCGTGTTGACATCACAGTTCATTGTACCCTTCTCCTTATCTGTCAGAAGAAACGAAAAATAAAAATATATTATCTCTGTTTTGGACTCACTCCTGTATTTGCCTTACCAATACTGATCAAATGCTGACCAAATACTGACGATGTGAAGGCAAATGCTCAAACTATAAGATCCACTTTTTTGGGCTACTCTTCTGGTGGATCAGAAGAACGGAAAAATATAACTGACCAAATAAGTGAAGTGTGAAGTAGGCCTAAAATTTACGCACATTTATTGTACATCTAACAGAAGGGATTCAAAAGCATGTGTTTGCATTGCCATAAAATGGATTAAAAGAACCTTTTTTTCCTCCACTACTTCAAAAGCGCTGCCTCCATGTCCTTATTTTGTTCCACTTAAGAGTCATTGGGACACCTGTAGGGGCTCACAGCATTTTTGTGTTTTGTTTTTGCTTTACTGAAGGCTGCTGTATGCTCTTTTGTTTAGTTAGGGGTCAGCTAGGAATGTTGGTACCCTGCACGACGATGCACGTATTCATATATGTGACCTGCCTATCATTCAGTTACTGTTATTACCAGAAAGGACTAGCTATGCATGTAGCTGCACTGCCCAGTGATGTACAACATGATATATTCTCCTTAAAGTTGAACTGTTGGCTAGAATAGACCTGATTTAATGTGATTGGGATTGAAGCAAATTTGATGATCAATGATCAAGTTTTAGAATTCAACAAGCCAAATCCTCCTCTAATGCACACCTGCTGCCGGAACTCTGCTCCGGCCCCATTCACTATAATGGGGGCGGCCGAAGTTCCGGCCGCAGCACGGCAAACATGCCGAGAGGCGGACGGAATAAAATTACAACATATTGTTGTTTTTTTCCGGCGATAAAGGCTGCCGCTAATGTGAAAGTAGCCTTAGACTGTTAGCCAGTGATGCCAAGTATGACAGATTTGCCCAACAATATTCTAATGTGTAAGGGGGTTAACAATACTCAGCACCACTGCAAAAGATTTGGATGGAAACCAGATATTTGTAAAATGAATTTTGCAACAATTTTTGCATTATTAATTGTGTGTGTGTATGGGTCTTATCCAGGTGTCTGTCTAGTTAATCTCTTCTTCACAAGAGACTGTATGGCCATGCTTATAAAAATCTACAGTAAGAATAAAGCTGTGTTTCAAGACAAACATGGTTTTGTCCTGCTTGTCCATTGTATGTTTTATTTAGTAGAGGAAAGCCGGTAAAACTATTTCTCTAAGTCATATGGAATCTGTCCCAAATGGATAAAATATCACACTTTGAAAAATGACTTAGAAAATATAAAAAATATTGGAAAGCCCTACACTGACACAATGATGGAGAGCCTGCAAAATGCTACTAACACAAAAGGAGCATAAAACAACATTGTTTACCGTGGGATGAAGTTGCCAGCTGCCTTAAAAGGCAGTATTTCTAGTATATTTTTCATAATTATCTTCTCTGCTGAAGCTTTTATCCAGAAGATCAAATCCATTATGGTAAACAAGATTTATTCCATTCATGTAACCATTTTGCACTATGTTTTTATCATCAACATTCAAAAAGCTTAACCCCTTAATGACCACAATATGTCTTTTTATAGAGGTCATTAAGGTTCACATCTCTGTTTCATTTTCCGTTCTTCTGTTTCATCAGAAGAACGAAAAAAAAAAGGGATCCTGTCGCTCATTTCTGTCAGATCTGTCAATCTTTTAGACAGGAAAAAAATGCAGTACTTTTTTTTCGATTAAAAAAAATTGATCTCATACGGAAATGGCTGAAACTGATCAATACGGAAAACAGATGCCAAATGTACAACAGGATTCATTTTTTTTTCATAGGATCCTTTGAAAAAATGGATCCTGTGCATAACTGATGCAAACTGATGCATAACGGATGCACAGGATCTTTTTTTTTTTGTTCTTCAGATAGATCAAAAGAATGGAAAATGAAACGGAGATGTGAACTCTTGCTCAGGGTCCTTTTTTAGAATGTTGTGTGGAACAACTCCTGCAAGTTTGCCTTGTGCAACCTTAGAGCAGCTTCTAATGACAGCCTGGAAGCCTAGCTCCTGCTGTACTGGCCAGATTCAAGTGGACCTGTGGCAACAGTTTAAACTTTTGATTGCTATGGTCAAGAGTGACCACAACATAAATGACTGCAGGACTCATCCCCTTCGAATGGATCTCTTGGTGTACAATCAGGGACTGGGAATCTTTGTACAGTCATCCCTAGGCATCTAGAAAGGACCCCTGGGCTATCTGTACACCAAGCCCACCCTTAAATAACACTAAGGATGGTCATTAACTAATTGTTTGCAGACAGCTGTTAGCCCTGACCTCCAGTAAATGTGTATACTTAGCTTACTTTACAGTATATGCCTCCTTGAGAACAAAAGAGTCAGGCACATTAAACTGCAGTTGCCCAACCCTTCTTTCCTCAAATATCTGCCTTTGGGGGTAATTCAGGACATACCCCTACACATTAAATGGTAGTCCACTAGTCCTGTTGCGACTGGTGTGTTTGGTCATTATTCATCAAATTTGCAATCACCACTTTGGGTATCACTTTAACAATAGCCTGTTCTATCATTACAAGATGTATAATGTATTAGCATATAGAGGTATAAAAATATAAGTTGGGGAAAACATGTAAAATACTGTATTATTCCTTTAACTGGATAAAAAAGAAATGCAAACAAAAAATTGCAACTATTTAGTATACAATTCATTTTCGTGTGCATAATTTATATAAAAATGGAGAAACCTACAGTTATTAGGCAAGCACATAACACAATCTGAATGATTAAACACATTATTTAGTGTAAAACATAAACATTAGGCCCTATGTACACAACCATATGTGTCTTGCAGTCTGCAAACCGCAGATCCGCAAAACACGGATACTGTGTGCATGTAACCATCTTTTCCACCTCCACCTTCTTAGAAAAACAGGCAAGAATTGGAAATGTTTTTTTTTTTTTTTTTTTTTTTTGCAGGGCCGCAGAAACATACATGGTGTGCTGTCCGAATTTTTGCAGCCCCATTCAAATGAATGGGTTAACATTCGATGTAGATCGAATGTGGACCAAAAATACGGTCATGTGCATGGTGCCTTGTAAAAATAAACAAAAATACAATTACAAGTATAATGTATATACACAGTAATTTAAATGTACCCCCAAAGCAGCTCCAATATATACAGTTTCTACTGCATAAAATAAGATCTTATACAGTAATGTCATTGAAAAAAAAATAAAAATGTTATGGCTTCTTCAAGACCCAAACAGCTTTTGTCAAATAAAACATTGCCAAGATGACACCGAAAAACATGGTACAATTTGTACCTATGCCAAAAAATTTTCAAAATGACTCACTCATTGTCTATACTGTCATATAAGGGTACAACCCCACGGTACATCTGGCCACATGCAGCAAAGCCATGTCCACTCACAGCAGCGAATGGCAACACAATTTTGCAGTAAAATCCTACGTCCATTGGCTGCCAGAGATGGATGCGGCTTGACCACATGAGGTCAGCCGCACCGTGGAGTTGTACTGTAAAAGAAGCACACATTTGAACAGCAATTCCAACCTGGGCTATTTATTTATTTATTTTTTAAAGCATACAGTACCTGTTATTTTAGAAAGCTTTAGACTTGGCACAAAGACATGTCAGACATTTAGATCAGTGGGGGTCTAGGTCACTAAACAGAAGGAACAGAAGAACTGAGTGCTTTGACTCTGTATTTCTGATTAGCTCTGCTCAACAACAAATGGCCTTGGTGTTCAGATGTTTTGCGTTCAGTGGTTACATGTTCTAGGTGCAGCTCAGCCCTATAGAAGTGAATAGGGCTGAACTGCAATACCAAGCACAGCCGTTATACAACTGACGGCACTGTGATTGGCTTGCTGAGGGAAGACCGTGGCCATCGGACCGCGACCGATCAGATACTGATGATCTGTCCAGAGGATACGTAATTACTACAAAACTCCCGAAAAATCCTTTTAATTAACTGATTAAATTGATTTAATTATTTATCCATCCTGACATCCGTTCTTTTTGTTGTTTCTTCCTTTGCTTATATTATGAGACCATTTTAACAGTATTTCAGTTCTTGTACTAGATCATAATTCCACAAAAACATCACATAAAAGAGTACTGTCAACTGTGTATCCTACAACCGCTCTCAGTTTTAGATTATAATACGCCTTGAATGTCATCAAGTAGTTGTTTTTTCACCAGTATTTACCTTGACTATTTTTCATTCCATGCACTTCTTACAATAAGTACAGTACTGAACTTTTCAACCTCTGAGATTTATAAGTACGTATAACAAATTTTTTTCTCTGCCGTCTAGTTGCACCAGTACATAGAAGCAATGTTTTTATATAACTTGGAAGAAAACATAGAAGTAGACTTCATCCTAGGAGGCTTCTGGCAAAAAAACAAAAAATAGAAAACCAGTGCATGTATAAAATGCCAGTGCACGGAGGTGAAAATTGACAGAACTTCAAGTTTGGTATATAAACATAAAAACACAGTTTAGCCTTAAGCAATTCCCCAGGTAAAAGTGAAAAACATAACTGTGAAGATGAGCCTGTAGGCAACATGATGTGCTAAAATTGAAGTCTTCTGCTAAATGTTAACTTTTGTTTTAAAGATCTAACTACAAATGTTCTTTTTATATAATGTTACTAATTGTTTTTATGAATTATTTGTATCATTTTATTTAAATAGAAGGAAATTAGGCTCATGCATATGCTACCTTGACATGAAGCCTTATGATCAGTGATATCCAAGCTTGCTAGCTAATTATGAAAAAATATGGACATCAAATCAGATTTCTAACTTTTTGCTTCTAAAAACTGTGGAGAGTACTAAATGTAGTGTTCTAAAAAAAAGACTGGTGCCACTTTGATATCACTAATCCATGCTTTGCGCTCATTTGTGCTTCCAAGAAATACAGCTTTGGTTCTTAAGAAGACCCAGATAAACTACTATATTATATTATATTATATTATATTATATTAAGTTACGTCTGAGCTACATTACCATAATGGAAAGCTAAGCTGATAGCTAATGGCAAAAATTTCATTAAGATGCCTCTTCTAAGAAAAACCTGTGGTCAGTAATAATGGGGGCGTTCTAAAAAGTTGCCTCCTTAACAACTGTAATCCATGTTTTATGGTCATTTGTGCTGTGAAGATCCAGATAAAATGCCTTAGCATATGCAACAACATTTGGTTACAGATGCAGCACTATTTACAGTGTAGTAACAATCAAGGTTTTACGGGGGTGTGACCGCGACGGAGGGGAAGGAAGTCTGCCCATGTCCAGTGCCATTTTCAATTTAGGCTACTTTCACACTGGCGGCAGGCCTGATCCGGCAGGTGAAGGGTGCTGCCGGATCAGGCCTGCCGCAGTGACATGTGTGGAGCCGGAACCGCGCTCCGGCCCCACACATGTCACACAGTACATACATACACATAAACATAAACATACACACACATATAGACAAACAAACACACATACATACTTACATGCTCCCCGGCAGGTCTTCGGAGCGTCAGAGATACAGGACGGCTCACACAGGTCACGATTCCCCACAGCGCCCTCTGCTGGGCGCCTGGTGGAATCGTCATCTGTGCGCGCCGTCCTGTCCCTCTGACGCTCCGAAGACCTGCCGGGAGCATGTAAGTATGTATGTGTGTTTGTATGTCTATATGTGTGTGTATGTTTATGTGTATGTGTATGTCTGTGTCTGTATGTGTCTATGTGTAGCCGGATCCGTAATGGACTCCATTGAAAGTCAATGGAGGGCGGATGCGGTTACCATTATGGTCACACCAGACGGATCCACCCCCATTGACTTGCATTGGGGGTCATTCCGGATCCGTCTTGGTGAGGATGCCTGGACCGGAGAGCAAACCGCAGCATGCTGCGGTTTGTTCTCTGGTCTGAAGACGGAACGGAATGCTTTCAGGAGCATTCCGTTGTCTTCAGTTCAGTTTTGTCCCCATTGACAATGAATGGGGACAAAACTGAAGCGTTTTATTCCGGTATTGAGCCCCTATGACGGAACTCAATACCGGAATTTTAAAACGCTAGTGTGAAAGTAGCCTTAGTCTGCATTCTCAGGATGTGGATCCAGTCAGAAAGTAGAGTCTTTTGCTCCCTGCCTTTTACCCTACCATTTACTCTAGTAAGTCAAGGGCTGGTTCAGATCAGTGGCCTACTAGAAGCTGGGAACACTCTGATGACATTGGCGTCCTGGCAGAGAAGGTACATTACAGTGATGTCATTGTATTGCCTGCACCATGACAATGACAAGAAGCAAGAAGATATGGCGGTTAGTCGTAGGAATGGGGACAGAGGTGAGTATTATGTCATTTCTTATTTTTATTGGAACAAGTGGGTCATTATAACAATGTGGGGGAACAATATTGGGACTGAGGGGAACAAACAGGCACTGTTATATTGTGGGGGGCACAAAAGGGAGGGGGATTCTGAAAATATGGCCGCACAAAGAGATATTATATTCAGAGACACCAAGGTGTGTGTGTGTGTGTGGGGGGGATTTATTAAATTGTGCAGAAATAAAGGGGGCCATTATAACAAGGTGTGGGCATGAAAGGAAGGCATTATTACAACATTGTCATTTAGAGGTTTACTGAGAGGACATAATTACTGCATGTTCAGTATTTCCACTATAGCTGTTTGAGAAATACTATGGCAGTGTGGGGCACAAAAGGTGGATACATTTACAGTCTGGAGAACCAAGGGGTGGTTATTACTGTCTGGGCCACTAAAGGTACTTAATGCCCAGGTACAAAATTTGCCCTTGGGCCCATAGGACATTAGTTACACACATGCTGATCAGCTGTTTGAAGAGGCTGTGGCACTCTGGTGAGCCCTGAGGCTTCTTCCTAGGCCAGTGACATCATATTCATCAGGCACATGGCTCAAGTGAATGGGCCTGGTCTGTAATACCAGGTATACCATATGCAGCTCTGTGCTTGTTATGCTATGAGGAAGTCACAGCCTCTTCAAATAGGCCGATGTGTTTTGCAAGCCCCACTGCAATGTCATCAGAATTCAACAATGCGTGGAGTGGGGGCATTTTATTTGAAAGGTCCTAGTAACAATTGGGTTAGAACCTTGCCTGAAAAGAACAAAATACAGTGAAATAAACTTGACTATATCACCCTAGAGCTAACTAATATAAAACAGTGCATTGTACGCTGACACATGCGATTGCAGAGGACTGTATAGCTTTGTATGGAAAGTCAATGTGTTCCCAATGCAATCACATGTAGGATCTGCTTCATTCCCTCCCTCCATTCAACATAGTCACTGAGCTGTAACTGTGAACCTTAATAAGGTGGAGGGAGTACAGGTCCAGCGGTCGTGATGCAAGGGTTATTTAATTAACTTAATTAATGAATCAATTGAAATAATGAAATAACCCCTTTTCATTTTTATTTTTCCTATTTCAAGTGATGGCATATGACCACTTACAATTGGTGAGGTTCTGACCTCTGGAACCCCAAGGAACTCCAAGTGATCCTGAGAATGAGGGTTGCACATGGTGCTCCCAGCCATCTACCAAAGCCTTATGTAATAATAAACATAAAACTAAAATTTATAGACATGGAGAGCTTACAAGCTATATTACTCCCCCCCTTATATTCCAGTGTGCTTATCTCCAAACCCCCCAGTTGCTACCCTCATAGGTGATCAATATTTAGATGTCTGTATACTCCCGAAATATTACCTCATGATTACTCTCCTTGTACATAATTGTTTGTCATGTTGGCTGTTTTATTTGTAAACTGAGTCCTGGTATGAGTAAATCAAAGAGGGGTCATGGCAAATAGACAAGGAGGGAGATTACATGCCATGATCACTTTGTGAGTAGTAGATGGCTACCACTCAGACAGCAAGTTAGAATTATACTTCTACTTAGATTTGAGAGATCAGAAACACTATTTTTTCCGTCTCCTCCACAACTCTGTGGCCAGAGGTCTCAGAATAGGAGAAAATCTGTCAAGGGCCTTTCATTCTCAGGATTAGAGTGTCCCAGAGGTGATGGCATATCCTAGCTATATGCCAACACTTTATGAGATAGGAAAACCCCCTTTAAACCATGAAGTGGCATAAATATGTATGGCACACTGCAGGAATTACTGATGATAAAGTGTATGTCATGATGGGGGAATGGGTTAAGCATGAAAAATATCTAAAGGCACAAAAGATAATGAATATTATATACACAGCATATAGAGAGCAGTAAACATTTTTTTCAGATGTAACAGGAACTACAAGGACTACACAAGGAGAACGCATAATCAATGGTGCTTTCAATATTGATAGGTTAGAACAAACCGAAAACAATATATTAATAGATGCCATAAAACATTTTCACTTAGTGTGTATGTGTAATCTAATTCACCAAATTCCTTTTGTTGCAACTCACAGTACTTGGCTAGGGACAGAAAAATAATAGATGTACATAAAGGGATAAATATTAAACTGGTTTACTTGTCAGTGAAATCATAAATCAAATCCAGCCACAGAGATAGATCACAAAGACTAGATCAATACAATTTAAATCATGGGTTTCAGTACCTGGAAATATGACAGTAGATTTAATGAAGTTCAAGTTATAAACAATATGGTCTTGAAGTTGGGAACTAGAAATCTAAATTACACATGAACTACTTTTAAAAAGGCAGTGGACAGTTTTAGAGTAAATACATTGAAATATGCAATTTGGGCCTAGTCATATCTGTGAGGCCTTTGTGCTTGGAAAGGTGGTCACTGATTAGATCTTGAGAAAGCAAATCATTTGTGAACATTTTCACCATTTTTATATGCTTTTATACTTCCACATTAACACTGTGTGCATGTTCTAGTTTCCTGAATGATTTATAGGATAATGTGATCTGTTCAACCAGAGAGCAAGCACACAGTGTTTCTATGGAAGTTGCTTGAGATTAGTGACAGACAGGTCATATATGGTGACCCTCCAACTATAGCCATCTTATAGACCTGATTGCCAGTGCTATTGTAGTAGCCCAGAGTGGTGTCACGAGTGGGCTTGCGTCTGGTATCAGACGTTCTGCGCGGCTTTCAAAAGTGACATAATTTGACATGCTTTTCCCTTGGTTTGGTTGCTGTTTACCACACCCCTTCCCCTCAGCTGTTGCGGCTCTGGTAATTATCTTTCTCCTATTTACCCCTTCCTCTCCCAGTATCCCCTGCGGTTTATACTTTCTGCCTACTTAGTAGTGTGTGGTGTGGATCTCGGCTGAGATCCGGTTGCTGCGATATCTGCTTTAAGATAAGTGACTTTTTCCCTTTCGTGGTTTTCCTTCTGGAGTCTCCTGTTTGTCCTTACTCTTGGAGAAACGGGTTTACTCTTTCTTGTGTCACTAACTGCAGGGTTCTTTAGGGTGAATTTATTATTAGGTTCTTGTGTATGAACTCTCCTGACCACCCAGGCTTGTTCATACTGGTAGTCAGTCAGGGCCTAGTTTCAGGGTCCCCTGCAGGAGGTGACCGTTTCCCTGGTTTTGGTCTGTTTCCTTCCCTCGTACGCTCGGTGTGGCTATTCCCTCCACACCAGAGCGCGACATTATAAACCGCCTAAACAAAAATTTATGTCATTTTTGTGCTGACATGGATGCTATTACTGCACTTGCTGAACGGCTGCAGGGACTCAGTTTGGAGGTGGCTGACATCCGCAACCAGATTCAGAGACCACAGGCTGGTGGTTCTGGGGGTGCTGAGTGTCAGGCCTGTTTGGAGCCTAAGGTCCCCCTCCTGGATAGATTTTCTGGGGGACGTGATAATTTTGTTCTATTTAGGGAGGCGTGCAAATTGTATTTCAGACTGTGTCCACATTCTTCTGGCAATAAGGAGCAGAAGGTTGGTGTGGTCATCTCACTGCTTAAAGGGGATACGCAGTCATGGGCCTTTTCTCTGCCGACCGGATCACAGTCTGTCCGGTCAGTAGATGAATTTTTCAAGGCTTTAGGGATTATTTATGATGACCCGGATCGTATCTCCCTGGCTGAGACCCAGATACGTGACCTTTGTCAGGGTGAGCTGCCGGTTGAGATTTATTGCTCTGAGTTTCGGAGGTGGGCGACCAATACTGAATGGAACGATCCGGCTTTACGTAGCCAATTCTGTCAAGGTTTATCTGAAAGGCTGAAGGACGCTTTGGCCTTTCAGGAAACCCCTGTGTCTTTGGAGGCCACTATGTCTCTTGCTGTGCGCATGGATAGGCGCCTGAGAGAGCAATCTAGGGGCCCCCGCTCTCAGGACGTACTATCACATAGTGTACTGTCTTCCTATGACACTTTGGGTGAATATTCCCCTAGGTTGATGTCAGGGGACGAACCTATGCAATTAGGGGGAGCCACTCCTGTTTCCACCCGTAAACATCTTGGTAATAAAAAGGGTGTGTGTTTTTTCTGTGGTCAGAAAGGACACTTTATCAATGTATGTCCATGCTTTCAATCTCTAAAAGAGAGAAAAGAAAAGGGGGCGTTGAATTCTCATCTCACTCTTGGTGGGGTGGGTAGAGAGAAAGAAAATGTGCATTTGTCTTCATCCTGTGGTACCCGTTTTCTCCTGACTGCCGAGGTGGCGCTAGAGTCAAAGGTTGTGAAAATTGAGGTGTTTATTGACAGCGGGGC
Source organism: Rhinella marina (assembly GCA_900303285.1). Taxonomy (NCBI): domain Eukaryota; kingdom Metazoa; phylum Chordata; class Amphibia; order Anura; family Bufonidae; genus Rhinella; species Rhinella marina. The sequence continues at coordinate 51,043 of ONZH01031027.1, forward strand.
AGGGGTGAACTTGATTCATGCTCAGTTTGTCCGTATGCATGGATTGTCGCCGAGTTCTTTGGATAAGAGGATTTCTGTGTTTGCCATTGATTCTGCACCTCTATCTCAGAAGTGTTTGTCTCAGATGGTGCATGATATCAAATTAAGAGTGGGTGAATTTCATCAGGAGCTTATTTCATGTTTTGTGTTGGAAGGTCTTCCTGCTCCTGTGGTTCTGGGTTTACCGTGGTTAAGCAAACAAAATCCGTCCATTGACTGGCATACTAGACAAATTGTGGATTGGGGCAATTATTGTGTTGACAATTGCCTTAATACATCTTTTTCTGCTTTAACTACTAAGACTCTTCCTTCTTTTATATCGGATTTCTCTGATGTATTTTCTGAAGGTGGATGTCAGGATTTACCCCCTCACCGGGAATACGATTGTCCTATCAATCTTATCCCTGGAGCAAAATTGCCCAAATCTAGGCTGTATAACCTTTCTGGACCTGAAAGAACGGCCATGAAGGAATATATTGCTGAGAGTTTGGCTAAAGGACATATTAGGCCTTCCAAATCTCCTGTGGCAGCAGGGTTCTTTTTGTTAAGAAAAAGGACGAAACCCTTAGGCCATGTCTGGATTTCCGTGAACTCAATAGGATTACTGTCTGTGATCCGTACCCCCTTCCTTTGATTCCTGACTCGTTTAACCAGATTGTGGATGCCAAGGTGTTCTCCAAGTTGGACTTAAGGGGGGCATATAATCTGGTCAGGATCAAAGAAGAGGATGAATGGAAGATGGCCTTTAACACTCCTGAGGGCCACTTTGAGAACCTGGTCATGCCTTTTGGGTTGACCAATGCTCCTGCTGTCTTCCAGCATTTTGTTAATGACATTTTTCATCATCTTGTGGGGAGGTTTGTAGTCGTGTATTTGGATGACATACTAATCTATTCTCCAGATATTGTGACACATCAGGATCATGTGAGGCAAGTGTTGCAAATCTTAAGAGATAACAAGTTGTATGCAAAATTAGAGAAATGTGTTTTTGCTGTACAAGAGGTGCAATTCTTAGGATACTTGCTTTCATCTTCAGGTTTTCGTATGGATCCAGAGAAAGTCGGTGCTGTTCTGAACTGGGACCGACCTGAAAATCTGAAGGCTCTTATGCGATTTTTGGGGTTTACCAACTATTATCGAAAATTTATTATGAACTATTCGACAATAGTTAAACCCTTAACTGACATGACTAAGAAAGGGACGGATGTCTCAGTGTGGTCTGATGCAGCGTTGCAAGCCTTCTCCGCTGAGAAGGAGTGCTTTTCTTCTGCCCCTATATTGGTGCAGCCAGATGTGTCACAACCTTTTATTGTGGAGGTTGACGCATCCGATGTGGGGGTAGGAGCTGTTTTATCACAGGGCCCGTCACCTGGTAAATGGCGCCCATGTGCTTTTTTTTTTTAAAAGACTCTCTGCGGCGGAGAGAAATTATGATGTGGGTAACAGAGAGTTACTGGCCATTAAGTTGGCTTTTGAGGAATGGCGTCATTGGTTGGAAGGGGCGATTCACCCAATCATGGTATTCACTGATCACAAAAATCTGGCTTACCTGGAGTCGGCTAAACGACTTAATCCGAAGCAGGCCAGATGGTCTTTGTTCTTCACCAGATTCAATTTCATTGTCACATATCGTCCTGGGGTTAAGAATGTGAAGGCGGATGCCTTGTCACGTAGTTTTCCCAGAGGTGGTGATTTTGAAGATCCGAGCCCTATACTGTCTGAAGGAGTGGTGATATCCGCTCTTTACCCTGATCTTGAGGCTAAAGTGTTTGAGGCCCAGGGAGATGCGCTGGAGTCTTGCCCTCCTGGAAAGTTGTTTGTTCCTTCTGATTTGCGTCATAAGATGTTTGAGGAGCATCATTCTTCGGTGCTTGCGGGACACCCTGGGAGTAAATCCACTGTCGACCTCATCTCTCCTAGATTCTGGTGGCCAGGGCTGCGTAAGTGTGTTGAGGACTATGTGTCAGCCTGTAGTGTCTGTGCACGCGCTAAGGTGACACATACTCGACCTTCTGGACCTCTACTTCCATTACCCATCCCGTCCAGACCATGGACTCACCTATCCATGGACTTTATCACTGATCTGCCTGAGTCGTCTGGTAAGACAGTTATTCTGGTGGTTGTAGATCGTTTTAGTAAAATGGCACACTTTATTGCATTACCCGGACTCCCCAATGCTAAAACTCTTGCACAAGTGTTTGTTGACAACATTGTGAAACTTCATGGCATTCCCACTGGATCGTTGGACTCAGTTTGTGTCCAGATTCTGGAGGGCGTTCTGTACTCGGCTCGGGGTACAACTGTCTTTTTCCTCTGCCTTTCATCCCCACACGAATGGAAAGACTAAGCGTACCAATCAGAGTCTGGAGACTTACTTGAGATGTTTTGTCTCTGAGAACCAGGAGGAGTGGTCCTCGTTTTTGTCTCTGGCTGAGTTTGCCATAAATAATCGCAGACAGGACTCCACTGGTAAGTCACCATTTTGTGGTGCATATGGCTTTCACCCGCAGTTTGGCACATTTTCTGGTTCTGATACTTCTGGTATTCCTGAGGAAGAACGTTTTTCATCATCATTGTCTTCTATATGGCGAAAAATTCAAAATAACTTGATAAATATGGGTAACAAGTACAAACGTGTGGCTGAAAGGAGACGTATGAATGGTCCTGACCTAAGTGTGGGTGATTCTGTGTGGCTGTTTACTAGGAACATTAAGTTGAAAGTTCCTTCTTGGAAGTTGGGTCCAAGATTTATTGGCCCATGTAAGATCACGGCCATTATTAATCCTGTAGCATTTCATCTTGAACTTCCTCAGGCCCTGAAAATCCATAATGTGTTTCACAGATCTTTGTTGAAGAGATATGTTGAACCTTTGGATCCATCTCCCTTGCCACCCGCGCCAGTCTTGGTGGATGGTAATTTGGAATTCCAGATTGTCAAGATCATTGATTCTCGAGTTCTCCATGGGACACTTCAGTATCTTGTTCATTGGAAGGGTTATGGTCCTGAGTAGAGGTCATGGGTACCGGCATCTGACGTGAATGCCAGTCGTTTGGTGAAAGCCTTTCACAGATGTCATCCTGATAAAGTTGGTCCTGGGTTCCCGGAGGTCACCCGTAAAAGGGGGGGTAATGTCACGAGAGGGCTTGCGTCTGGTATCAGACGTTCTGCGCGGCTAATTTGACATGCTTTTCTCTTGGTTTGAACTATCACAGTTCTGGTCCGTATCAACCAGCATATCTAGTATTGTTAGTAGTACAAAAAGAGAACCAATCACAGAGAGTACCAACTAAAACATAGCCTTTATTATCATATTGTTAAAAGGTATAATTATATAAACAAAAAGAAAACCAGTATAAATGATGTTACTAATGTGAATCCAGGGATGCCCTATTCCGTGATAGAGAAAGGGAATGCTCAGGTAAGCTTACCCGAGCATTCCCTTTCTCTATCACGGAATAGGGCATCCCTGGATTCACATTAGTAACATCATTTATACTGGTTTTCTTTTTGTTTATATGGTTTCACTTGGTTTGGTTGCTGTTTACCACACCCCTTCCCCTCAGCTGTTGCGGCTGTGGTAATTATATTTCTCCTATTTACCCCTTCCTCTCCCAGTATCCCTTGCGGTTTATACTTTCTGCCTACTTAGTAGTGTGTGGTGTGGATCTCGGCTGAGATCCGGTTGCTGCGATATCTGCAGTAAGATAAGTGACTTTTTCCCTTTTGTGGTTTTCCTTCTGGAGTCTCCTGTTCGTCCTTACTCTTGGAGGAATGGGTTTATTCTTTCTTGTGTCACTAGCTGCAGGGTTCTTTAGGGTGAATTTATTATTAGGTTCCTGTGTATGAACTCTCCTGACCACCCAGGCTTGTTCATACTGGTAGTCAGTCAGGGCCTAGTTTCAGGGTCCCCTGCAGGAGGTGACCGTTTCCCTGGTTTTAGTCTGTTTCCTTCCCTCGTACGCTCGGTGTGGCTATTCCCTCCACACCAGAGCGTTACAAGTGGGCACTACCATTCCTACAACCTGCTACTGTCTTAAATGCCTAACCAATGTGTGGCACCACCATGCCTTCTCTTTCCAGGTCTGTTCATCAGGTGCTATGTAACTGTTAAGGATTGTATTTTATGTACTATGCCTGGTTTACCAGCAGGTGGCAGTGTGTCTGGCAGAGTAACTTTAGATAGAACAGAACTTACCATTCCATTCTCCCCCTTTTGTAAAGTGGGTAGCCCTGCTTCCTACCAAGGGTGGGGTTGCACAAAGCTATACGGAGTTGAATTGAGAGTTGGAAGGAGATGAGACATGGCACAGTGAGGAGAGCACCCCCTCTCCTGCAGCAGGAGACTTCCAGGGGAAGCAGATCGTAGATTACCAGGCTATAGGAGGTTCATAGACTGAGTATTATGAGCGGGCCAATGGCCAAATGCACCCCACCGAAGGGCACCAGAGCTGCCAGAAAGTCCAATAACCAGACTGAAGCCAGAGATTAGAACAGTAGAGAAAGATATAGCAAATTATTCAAGTTTGCCTGCCAGTTTAACATTAGTCTTTCTGGGACTGTCAGAGTAGAATTTTACCAATTGGAGTCAGTCTGCAGAGATAGTGGTCTCACAAAATCAGGCATATCTTGTGTGATCTAAATCTCTAGATCAGGGATGCCCAACCTTCAGCCCTCTAGCTGCTGCAAAACTACAATTCCCAGCATGCCTGCACAGCCTACAGCTATTAGGGCATGCTGGGAGTTGTAGTTTTTCAACATCTGGAGGGCCGCAGGTTGAGCATCCCTACCCTAGATACTCTGCGTGCTTCAGTCATTTGCAGACCACTAGGTATGGAACAAGTATCCAGAGAATGAGATCTCAATAGCCATGCCTGGTCTTGTGAGTCCATGCTCTCTGTAGGTGGAGTCCAGTCAGAAGGATGCAAATCTGATGTTGTCCTCTCTGTCTTCTTGTCAATACGTTCTTGGACAATGAGAAGCCTAT
>ONZH01031028.1:0-16988 GCA_900303285.1 Rhinella marina
GGGTCTATTTGCTTTTCCCTTTGCTTATGCCATCTGTGGTTGTCATAGGCAACGTGATTTTAAGGGGTGCAGAATTTTATCTTCTTTTTTGTCTAGTTTGGCTTGGGGTCCATGGCAATGTAGAGGAAAGAAGGTTTCCTTGTATGGTCTCACTTTACAGAGAGGTTACATTGTCTTTGGAGTGTATTGTTGAGAGGCTGTGATAGTGGCGTAATAGTGCGACTTGGGCGCGTTATATGCACCCAGACATGCTTCCCCTGCTGTCCCAGTTGCATTCCAGCAGTGTTGGCATCCTTTTCTGAGGTTTCAGGGTGGACTTGGTGATCTCCAAGTGGTCGAATTGAGATTTCCAAGTGGCGAGCATTTTTTCCCATAGACTTTAATGGGATTCGATATTCGGTCGAATAGTCGAATTTCGCGGTCTATTCGAATCGAATTTCGAACTTTCGAATATTTCACTACTCGCTCATCTCTAGAGGCGATGAATGGCACGTATGAACGTATTTTCTTTCCATGTCTGTTCCGTTTTTGTGCGGATCGTATGCGGAACCATTCATTATAATGGATCCGCAAAAAAACCCAAAAAACGTAAGTTACTCCATATACATTCCGTTTCCATATGTCTGTATTTCCGTTCCGCAAAAAAAATAGAACATGTCCTATTATTGTCCGCATTACAGACAAGGATAAGACTGTTCTATTAGGGGTCAGCTGTTCCGTTCTGCGTAATACGGAATGCACAAGGACGTCATCCGTATTTTTTGCAGATTCGTTTTTTGCGGACCACAAATTACAGACGGTCGTGTGCATGTTTTGTTTTTTTTTAAGGGTCACTTTAAGGTCCCAGTCCGCTCCTGCCTATAACTATGGGCTACCTGAGGCTTACTGCCAGGGTCCCGGTAGAAATAATTTAAGAAGGCCCCACAGCTACAATGTGGCATTTATAATACCTTCAGGCCCCTTCGTACACCAGACCTTGGGTGCCACTGCCACCTCTGCATCCCATATACCTTCACATACCCGTTCCAAAACTACAACTCCCAGTATGCCCCGACAGCCGAAGCCTGCAGCATTCTTTAGCTTCCCTAACGTCTGTCACTTGACCAATGCTTGTTCAGACCAAACATACATTAGAGAGGGGTTTTCCATTGGGGAAAGTACATTGTATTTGCATTTGGCATGTTGGGAGTTGTAGTTTTGCAGCAGCTGAAGAGTGTAGTAACTTTTCCTTGCAGTATATGGGGACTGTAAGGTATAAGGAAATATAGAAATGCTGCGTCTCTGCTTTATATTGGCATCACTATGCAAATGTATTTTTTTATTTTTAGAACGATAGAAAGTTTAGAATTTTAGAAGCAATTTCCCAGATTTTCAAAAAAAAAAAAATTCCCCAAGTGACTTTTTTAAGGGGCAATTCAGTTTTGAAAAAAAACTTTTGAGGGACATACATAACAGAAACCACCCATAAGTGACACCCTATTAGAAACGACACCTCTCAAGTTATTCAAAATGGATATTTTTTTGCAAACTTAATTAGCCCTTTAGGAGTTAATGCAAAATGGAGGTAAAATTTAAAAATTTCACTTTTTATACAAGTTTTCCAGCGTTAACAGCAAAACGAATCTCAATATTTATTACCCTCATTCTGCAGGTTACAGAGACATTCCATATGAGGCTGTAAACTACTGTATGGGCGCAACGCAGGGCTCAGTAGGGAAGGAGCGCCATATGGTTTTTAGAGGTGAGACCCTGAGGTGCCTTTACAGTAGATACACCACAATATCCCTCAAAGAACGTATCATGGGGTGTACTGACAGCTTTGACCCAACAGGTGTTTCATACAATTTAGAGACACTTGGCTGCAGAAATGAAAAATGTAATTTCTTCTAATAAAATGTTGCTTCAGCCCCAAATTATTCATTTTCTCACAAAGCACCCCATTATTTGTCAAGCATTTTTTCCTGAATATAGCAACACCTGACATAAACTGCTGTATGGGCACACCACAGTGTTCAGAAGGGAAGGAGCACCATGTGCATTAGAGGCCTAGTTTGATGATTTATACAGCCCTAGCCAAAACTGTAAATGCTCTGCAGTGAAGTAAAAAAAGAACCCCCCCCAAGTAGTGAGCCCAATTTACAAACCACATCGCTATCTATGGAAAATGTGGACGTGAACAAGAATGATTTCATTCACTGACACGCGCTGTCTGCTACTTTCATGGACAGCACACGTACCCCCTGATTGAAATGTGTCCGTTCACAGATCAATATATTTTTACTGACTGTGGGTCAGTAAAAAAACACAGAGACATACGCTACATTAGGGTCTATTCACACGTCCGCAAGTGTTTTGCAGTCCGCAAAACACGGACACCGGCAAAATGCGGAACGCACGTGGCAGGCACTATGATAGAAATGCCTATTCTTGTCCGAGGCTGCTGACAAGAATAGGACATGCTCTATCTTTTTTGCGGGGCCGTGGAACGGAAGTGCTGTCCGCATCTTTTGCGGTCCCAAAAATGCGGACCCATTCATGCGAACGTGTGAATGGACCCCTAATCCATGATGCGGCCCAAACGCGACCATTGAAGTCTATGGGTCTGGGAAACTCAAATTTTTCGGATGGCCACGGATCCCTGACGGACATTTGCAGGGATGAAACACAGAAGTTTTTTTTTAACCAGCGTGCAACTGTCATGGAAATGTAGACGAGCCCCTATTCACTGACAGGAAGCAAAGATCTTGAAAAATGTAAAAAAAATATATACTGAAATCCACGAAACCACTTTACTCCCGATTATTTTTGAGTTCACAATACGTATCTTCCCTTTGATTCTGCAAACTCCACCAAATTCTGCCAGGTCATGGTTGGTCCTGAGCGGACACTTTTTCCCTCAAGGTCATCGCCTCTTGTGTGAATGGGACCTTGCGTAACAGTTGTACAAACAACAGCACTTGAGGCCCAGGACTTGTAATCTACGCTCTGCACAAAGGACAACACCGGGAGATCGTGAAACCCTCCAGAAAGGAAAGGAAGACTATTGAGCAATGTGGACAGAGCCCGGGGAGGGGGACCGGAGAGATAACCCCTTCTTCAAAGCCGGCAGGTATGTATCAGCGGGACGCAGCCGAGCCGTTATCTGTGCGAGGGAGCCCACCAGGCCTCAGATGTCAGGATGTTGTGTAATGCTGCAGCCGAGGAGTTGTGGTCACCACACGCTTCGCACAATAACACTGTCTTCATACAGGATTGGTTTCTTAAAGGGCATCTGTCAGCAGGTTTGTACCTAGGACACTGGCTGACCTGTTACATTTGCACTTGGCAGCTGAAGACATCTGTGTTGGTCCCATGTTCATATGTGTCCACATTGCTGAGAAAAGTGAGGTTTTAATATATGCAAATGAGCCTCTAGGAGCCACGGGGGCGTTGCCATTACACCTAGAGGCTCTGCCTTCTCTGCAACTGCCACGCCCTCTGCACTTTGACAGGGCCATGCAGTGAAAACTTGATCACACCCGGTCCAGGCAATCTAAGTGCTGAGGATGTGGCAGTTACAGAGAGTGCAGAGCCTCTAGGTGTAATGGTAACTCCCCTGTTGCTCCTAGAGGCTCATTTGCATATATTAAAACCATTTCTCCCTGCTGTTGTCCTCATGATGTAATGTTTAGGCTGCAGCGATGAATGTCTGTGTACTGCATATGACTGGTAGACGATACAAGACCGCTGAGACCAGTGATTGGCTGCAGCAGTCACGATACTTCACCGCTGCAGCCAGGACAGGAGGATGGAACAGCCTATTCTTAGGATCAATATCAGATCGTGGGGGTCCAACACCCCCCTTGAACGGGGCAGAGGTGCAGTAATCCAGCACGGCCTCTACATAGTAGATGGAACTGTCTGCTTCTGGCACTGACGGCTGCTGAGGGTGCTGGGTGCTGGATGTTAGACCCCTACCAATGATATTGATGCCCTATGTAGACTCCAGACAACCCCTTTAATAAGGAAGGGGAACTTAATAAAGTACTTTTCCTTCAAGAATTGTAAAGATTGGGGCAAATAAGAAACAGGTTGTAATAAAGGTCCCGATGGGTGTTACTAGTTGGGGGGGGGGGGTCCCTGCACGGTCTGACACTATGCAATCAATGCTGCCAGTGTCAGACTGCACAGGGGCACACCCCCAACTGGAACCTTTATTGCAGCGGATGCGGAAAGAAAATACGTTTGTGTGCATGAGCCCTTAGTGTGCCATTGGGTCGCCCCTATACATTAAAATCAATGGAATCCTCCAGAACAGTCATCAGTCACTCTCCCAGGCCGAGTTCTCACGAGGAGGCGGCTGTAAATGTACAGATATCGTACGTTATCCATATTGTCGGATAAACAGCGGTAGGCTCTTGAAGTCCTGATGAAGTGAGGAGGCGATGAATGGCTCAGCGCTATACACACTGTAAGTTGAGGTCAGATATTCTGTATACATCGGCGCTGAGAAAATATTCATTGTATGGGAGCGGATTAAACTCCTCCCCCCCCCAGACCTGAGGCGCCTCGTACAGAATGTCCCAGAGCCAGAAGACCTCGCCGAAAACACGTGAGATATTCCAGCTCTATTTACATATCTGCTGAGACGAGGACGTGAAATATCATAACTCGTCCCTGCACGTACGTACGTGTCACACCGCTACACGTAGAGAACGCTATCATGCACAAACCAAATGAGGGGCCATTCATCAAGGTGACGCCATAGGTGGGGGCCGCCTGCCCATAGGGTCAATAAGGGTAAATGCACACGTTCAGGATTTATGTGTGGAGAATCCGCACTGAAATCCGCAGGTGTTCGCAGGGAAATCCGTGCGGTCAATCCGCATGAATTGATGTCACTTGCGGATTTGGTGCAGATTTTCCTCTCAGGAAATGGAGACAATCCGGTCAGGAAAAATACAATAAATTGACAAGCTGTGGATTTTAAAATCTGCACCGCAGGTCAAAATCCGCACAGAAAAAAATCAGCATTGTGTGCATGAGAATTTCAAATTCTCATAGAATACAATGTCCATGACATACGGTGCGGATTTTCCACACACAAATCCACGCGGAAAATCCGCACGCAATCCTGATGGTGTGCATTTAAGGCTACATTCACATGACAGTGAAAAAAATCCCTGGAGTTAAAAAACAGACACGCTGTCAGTTTTGAACGTCAATTTTTCAACCATTTATGCATCCATTTTCTGGCCCAGAATGATTAATGCCCCATTAGGTCCCCCAGGGGTGCACCTAGCTTTACTGCTGCCTGAGTCAAAAACTAAAACGGCGCCCCGACCCGCAAGTCAATTTCTTAATCTAACCTCTTTGCCAAAATGAAGGCGCTCATTGCCCATGGCCCTTTGGCTACCCCTCTCTTTCCTCTACCTGGTGCTGCCTGAGGCGATCGCCTCACCTGGCCTCATTGGTGGTGCGCCCCTGAGTGCCCCCCAGTATTATTAATGCTCCCATTGGCAGACCTTCAGTATGAAGAAGGCCCCCTTTTGGCCCCTCATTATGCTTTTGTAAAAAAAAAAAAAAAAAAAAAAAACCTCACCTCATCCACTTGCACACGTGGAGACATTCACTCTTCACTAGAGGCTGCAGGACCAGTCACTCCCAGGATGGTGATGTCATCACACTGGAAGCACAGGTCCTGCTGCATTCAGTGAGGAGCCAGTGTGACTGTGCATGGAAGTGGATGAAGTGAGCATTTTTTTATTTCTCATTTTAACAACTAGTGTACCTGCTTTTCAGGGGCGTTAGACGGGTGCCCTCCTGTCTAAATGGCCATCAAAAATGTCCCCATTGATTTCAATTTGGTCCGTCATATTCATTGGCCACAGCCATGTGAATAGCCCCATTGACTTCACTTGGTTCTAAAAATCGCCATGCGACAACCGTTACAAAAACTGCTGTAACGCGCACATTTTTCACCTTGTAAATGTAGCCTATGGGCATATGAAGGCTATAGATGGGGGGGATCCCACAATCAGGACCCTTCTAACAGGAGGCTCATATCCAGCCTATCACTGGTCTCTGCTGTTTCAAGACCCAGAGCGATCATTGGTTTGCTAATCGCCAGGACAGCTCAGTCTAAGGGCTCATTCACATCACCGTATGGTCGCCGTGCAATAGCGCTCCACAATAGCGAACCCCGTGCTGCGGTGCGGACCCATTGACTTGAATGGACCCACAATCCGCAAAATACGGCGACAAGATAGGTCCTATCTTTTGCGGTGCGGAGGCATGCAGAAACCTGACCACGTGACCGTACCCTCGGGGCCTTTTTACACCGATTATCAGGCCAATTATCGGGTTGAACGTTTGTATAAAGGCTTGTTCCCGATAATTGACCTGTGTAAAAAGGTGCCAACGATCGTTCGTGGTATTACAGTGAAGTAAATGGTTCTGAGTTGCAATACCACACACAACCTGCAGACAGGTGTGGTGCTGTTTTTGGAGGAAAGCAGCCAAGATTTTTCGATCAGCCAAGAATCTAATCTAATAAGAAATAAGCCAATGGATTGTTATAGGGGTGTCCACAAGATATGCCATCGGTGTCTGATAGAGACGGGTCCTACCTACCCAACTTTCCAAGAAACAAATAGTATGAAGAGATCCTAGAATGCAATTTTTTAACTTGACAAAAGAACAAATCTCAGACTGATCAACGTGATCGAGGGATCAGGAGTGCACCACCAATGAGGCCAGGTGAGGCGATCGTCCCAGGCAGCACCAGGTAGCGGCAAGAGGGGGGCAGCGGAAGGGCCATGGGCAATGAGCGCTTTTATTGTGGCAAAGGGGTTATGTTAAAGTGTAAAGGTCATTCTTTTTTTTTATTTGTGTAATGTATAGGGGCAGTGATACTGCCCATTTTTGTCATATACTTTAATTACCGAAATTGTACATTTCTATTAGAAAAATAGCTCTAAAGTGGCCCATTTTGAGCCTTAGCAACGCTCCTCTGTCTTCTGTTTACATAACACAGTCAGTGTTGAGCAAGTCTCCACTGTTATGTAAACAGAAGACGGAGGAGCGTTGCTAAGGCTGAAAATGGGCCACTTTACAGCTATTTTTCTAATAGAAATGTACGATTTCAGTAATTAAAATATATTACAAAAATAGTCAGTATCACTGCCCCTAAACATTACAAAAATAAAAAAAAAGAATGACAGTTACACTTTAAGAAATTAGCATGGGGGGGGGGGCGCTGTTTCAGTTTTCACCTCAGGCAGCAGAAAGGCTAGGTGCACCCCTGTTTAGGACAACCTCTTATGGTGATCGTCTGATCCACCAGCCATGATCAACTCCTTACTCCCTACTTATTCTTTCCTAATGCTGTGGAAGCAGCCGCGCCCCCTGCAGGAGGAATGAAGCATTACGCCTCACCATCTGGTAAAGGTAACCTGAGTCCTTCAGAGCGGCAGCTGTAAAAGCAGCCACACACCTAAGAGCAAGGTTGAACTGATTGAGGGACACGTGTAAACTCAACCTTGGGAATGCAGCTTATCAGTTTACCGAGAACCAGTGACATAACTGCTCCTATTCCTAGTAGTGTAGAAGTACGGGCTTTCCTTGTATGTAGATGGCGGCACAATGTACACTAGAACATACTTCACGTTCCACCTGCATCAAAGCCTCCTGTTCCCTGTAGCGAGCAGCATTTCCATGAATCTTGTGTACAGTGATAATACCGTCCTGATGGGAAAAAAAAAATCTGCACGATGGGTGCAGTACCATGAGATTCACCCGCATATGCATTTTTTTCCCCAGTTGCACTTTCATGGACCATCGTAATCTTTGCAAAAAGGAAACAGGTTGAACAAGTCGATTGTCCTTTAAGACGGTGTATTTGCATTTGCAGATTTGTTCCAGTAGCTGTGTACACATCCTGTACAGGGTCAGGTATGCGAATCAGACATACTGTACATTATCAGCGAGGGGGGGAGGGGTGGCTGCAGGTTTCCATTAAAGATCCAGGGAAGTGGGCAATGCCGCTGTCATGTCTAGAACAGTTTTCCTCCAATCTGGAGCTGCAGCAAGCCCAGGAGTAGCGGGAGCGGAGGATGGGAGCGGTAGTGGCTCTGACTTTTACAGCCAATCACACTGGCTTTCCTTACACCGTTGCTCACTAGGACCGTGCAGTGAAAGGAGGGCGCACCCTTTCTTCCCTTGGGGCATGCCCTGGTTCTGAGGCTCCTGCCCAATGGTAGTCAGGATGCCTGTGATTGTGTTTGCAGAGTGCAATGGCCACTTATGGTGCAGGAGCCAGTAACCAGGCCAGATGTAGCAGAAAAATACGTTTCTCTTTACTGAAGTGCAAAATAGAAGTTGTAGTACATCCAACGATAGCAAGACAAAGTTCAAACTGTACACAGTGCAATTCAGACAAGGATGGGAGTTATGGACCTCTCCCTCTCTTTCTGTCTTCTTGAAGAATCTATGGAAGACAATAGTAGCTTTGCAATGCGGGCTGTAATGTCCACTAAAGGATACAGGGTTTTAGAGATAAGATTGGACAGGTTGTGTCCGGGTGTTTTAACAGTATTCCCCTCACTGCAGTAAAGTCTTAACAGCTTTTGGTAGCAGGTTACCTTACTGAATCCAATGCTCCACCATGCAGACTCTAAGTTCTCCAGATGTCTCCTTCTCTCCTTCTGTAGATCATGCATAGATCGATGAGGCTCTGAAGCCTTTTGGGCCTAAGAAGAGGGAACACAAGTCACAACTTCTTCTCCACTCCAAACTCTAGCTCTCTACTGGTGACCTGAGCTGGTGGTGGTCCGTGGATCCCCACCCAACCTTTTGCAAAGGGTTGAGCCAGAATGGTTAACCCTAGCCCTTCCATCCATACGTGGCTATTCTGGATGCATTGCATAACATGACATAACATTACATTATATTTACAGATACCCCTTGCTCTGGAATATCACACAGGCATGGTGGGAGTTGTAGTTTTGCAACAGCTGGAGTGCCACAGGTTAGAGACATTTGATTGAGAGAAATTCTGGACGTCAAGAACTTTATGTTTGGTAATGGTTTGTCTCTTTGATGTGTATGACCCTTGCTTGTTACTGCAGGTCAAGTACCATATCTGAGGAGCACGGTGGCCCTGTCATCTACAAATAAATATTAGTAAAGCTGGCCATACACCTGAGAACATCTGACAGCTATTCCTCCCCATACATATGCACAATCGTCATTCCATACATACTGTGTGGTTGGCCAGTTGACAGCCTTGGCCAGCATTCATCAAACATAGGTAAGATGGTGGCGAGGAGTGCGGCCACCTTACAGGGGTTGGCGATGAATGCTGTTATGTGCCATGTATGCCATGCTTAACAGTAATGTTGCATTATGTTGTGTATGTGGGGAGGCCTTGGATGTGGCAGGTTTGTTTTGGTAGGGATGTGCCTCATCAATATGGCACTGGGGACAACAATATCAGTAACCACCATGAAGATGCCGAAGAATGCTCCCATGGGGTGGCCTAACTTACATGGGGTGAGGATCTTCCCACCAGACCAGGACATTGCACGGTGTTGACAGAGTGATTTGGACTGTCCCGATGTTGCTGGTGAGCTGCATCTGAAAGTTGAGATGGATCCAGGACAGCAGAGGGAAGAACCTGCAATGTGAAAGTAGAAGGAGAAGTCTGGATAGACTGCCTGAGAGAGAGAGTGTTAATTGACCCTTCACAAAGCCGCCATTGTAAGAGTAAGCACCTTTCAGTAAGCCTGAGAGGTGAGAACTGTATTTCCGTCTTTTTCGTACATGTGCATCGCCAACTTCACACCCCCAACTGATCTCACATTCACCACCTTCCCTTCTGCTTCATAGAACGAGCCACCTCGTTAAAGAAAACTCTCACTTTGACCACATTCATTAACCCCCCCATGAGATGGTCAAAGCCTTGCAGTACAACATCTGAACGAGGACATCTTCTTTTTCTATGCTTTTCAGGGCAAGCCACAAATAGACATATTGCCTATTTTACTAGGCCCGAGCTTTCCAGGAATTTCTGAAACTTGCAGCTCAGAGATAGCTAGAAAGTCAAAAAATGTCCATCATTGCCCTTTCCCATAACAACACTCTAGAAGCCTACGTGCCAAGTAACCCCCTTGAGATATCTACAAAGAGGATATCTCCTAACAAGGTTACTCCTTAAGAGATACCATGCACATGTCAACCTTATCAAGAATGATAGCCATCATTGGAAAGCTATGCGGACAAATGTTCCTTATCTATCTTCAGTTCTGGTCAGAAATGGTGACCATGCTTGTCTTCTTGTCTATCCAGGTGCCTCCGTGGGTGGTCATTTCTGATTATGCTTCAGACCTTCGAATGTCAGCAGATCCCAACCCAAATAAGAAACCTACAAGCAAATGCAGAAGAGAGAAGGCCCGTTTATCATTGATTTATGGTAGCAATTACAAGGAGTCTAGTCCTGTTTCATCTTCTTCAGGAATGTTCTTGTCTGGTCCCATTTTCTGTGCTATCTTGCAATTTGCTATACATCCTAGCATTGTGGTCACCACAATGACCCCAGTAGTTGGTAATTTTCCAATCAACATTGACCAGATCTTGAGGAATAGTTGTAAACCTGGGTTTTACAACCATTCCTTCTAGGTGCCATCTTATTCCAGCAGGAGGGTCAAGAAGAAGTTCTGGCCCTTCAGTAAGCATACTATGGCTCAAAGGAAACTCAGCCTGGACATATATGCATATATCGAATTTACATTCTTGTATTGTTTCTGCTCTTTTAGCAGGACAAAACTTAGCTGTGATAAGAACTTCTCATGTTCTATCACCGGTGGTTTGCATAGTCCCATTGGGTCTTCTACAAGTGTTGGTAATTCCACTAAACCCTGGAAAAATGTGGTAGTTTGGTTCCATTCATGATCCTCAGGTTAATTGGACCCATGAGAGAAGGTTCTCACCACCCATTGAAATATGGCAGCATAAGGTGTGCTCCCGCTTACCCCTAGAGACTTACCCCCCCATTTTGACAAAATTATTGGTGGCCTGTACCACCCTTTAGTGTTCACTTAAACAAATTAACATAACATAGGAGGAAGAACCTAACCCCAATCGCAACATGGCACTCCCCTAGATGGGGCCCATCTGCCCCCAGGTCGCCACTTTACGCTAGGACAGTCATGTCCCCTTGCCACAGCTGCTAGACAGCCACCCAAACTTCATGACTGACCAGGGCCTAAACATCTGGGGGAGATGCAGAGCAGCTAGTCTCCCTCCTATGTGCAAGTTCACCCATGAACCACCCGCCGTGCTCCCCCAACAAACTGCTCTTAGGCCTTACATAACACATGTTAGCAATACACAGGGAGGGTTGGGTAGATCTTTGCTTCTTGGCCGCGCTCAACTTGGTCTGGGTCCCTTCTCTCCAGGTGCCCCATAGCCTAGGTCTGCATCTATGATTCCTACACCCCCTCACCTACCACCATGTTCCATGCATGCCATTCACATATGCTCCTCCTGATGCTTAGCTCCTCTCAATCTAGTTAGTTACAGCAGCCATCTTCTATAGCTATGGAGCTGTCACTTAGTCATGGAGTCACCTCTTTCTGTGGCATCTACATACAAGTCCATATAGTGGCAGCCTGGTACATATTTGCATCAAATTTAATTTATTTTATGCACTTATATAGCGCTACTATATTCCACTGCGCTTTACAGACATTAGCATCCAACTGGGGCTCACAATCTAAGTTTCTTATCACTTTGGAGTGTGGGAGGAAACCAAAGTTCTTGGAGGAAACCCAGGCAAACACAGGGAGGACCTACAAAACTCAATGCAGATGTTGTCCTTGGTCGGATTTGAACATAGGGCCCCAGCACTGAGCCACCATGCACCACCACCATCCACCCCTGGTTGGATGCTAATGTCTGTAAAGCGCTGTGGAATATAGTAGCACTATATAGTGCATAAGTTGCAGCCATATTACACTTGTAAAAAAAAAAAAACTCCATGAAAGTCATGTGTATTATGCAAGCAGTTTTTTGGGGTTATTTCTTGCGGGGTTTTTTTTCAGTCTTTGGCGAAAAAATGGCTGAAAAAATGCCAGCTGTGATTAAAAAATAAAATTTTTAAAAAACTTTAAAGTCCCACTACAAAAACAGCAGCATTTGTAAAGCATCTGGCCAGGCCGTTTTTGAAAAAATTAAAAACATAAAAAACCTCACTGCATTAAAAAAAAAAAAGACATAGCGTGAAACCACCCTTAAAACATCATGAGGGGCAACTTCACGGGAAGTTATAGAAAAAACTAGAGGACGGCATTACAGAGAAAACCTCAGCTATCCTGATGTGACTTTTTATTGATACATGGCATGAGATAAAAATTTCTGGAACACATTTTGCTAGAACTGTACCTAGTGCCACTCTTCTATTATTCCTCCTTGAAAATTATAAATAACTTAATAACAGCTAATTACCGTTCTCCTTGTTAAAGGGGCATGCCCCTACACATTATGACACTGTCCAATCAGTGCCCACAAAGGGAAGGGTAACACCCAGCTGTCAATTACTTTATGCATTTTACGAGAGGAATAATAGAGGAACATCACAATGCAAAACAGTGTGCAGTGGAAGAATTAGCAAAATCAGACATGCCAGCAGAGCTGAGGGATCCTCTTCAAGGATACTGTATGCAAAACTTTATTTCCAGCCCTGGAGCGGATTCTTCTCGACCTATCGGCTATTTGCATATTTGCATTTGAACAGCTGGGAGATGCATTATTAATTATACACTTCTGCTTGATTAAACATGGAGTATGCAAAATCATTAGCAGCAGTTAACCTTGTATAGGGCACTAATTAGATGCAGGTTTTCTATATTCTTCCTTCCTTGTATGCCGCCTGACTTATAATCATCCCCGTCTTCTCTGACTTGTCTAGACAATATTACCAGCTGATAATTACTTGGGTGGTAGTACACGTCATAAGCGATCATTATTTCTCTATAAATTTGCAATTTTTAAGCATTTATTCTACATATAGATTTCCATATTTAAACACATATTTCTGGGACTTTCATATTTTTTATTCATTTAATAGGTCATCAATATCAGGCGAAGGTTCGACTCCTGGTACCTCTGCCGATCAGCTGATGGCATAGCACGCAGCACACCAGAACCAGGAACAGCGCCACACACCGCGCAGTGGTCATGTCTGGTTACTGCAACTCTCTCCCCATTTACTTCTATGGGACGGAGCTGCAGTAACCAGACATGACCACTGCACAGTGTGTGGCGCTGTTCCTGGTTCCATGTGTGTTGCGTGCTCTGACATCAGCTGATCGACCGTGGTACCAGGAGTCCAACCTTCGCCCATCTGATATTGATGACCTAACCTAAGGATTGGTCATCAATATAAAAGTGCTGGGAAAACCAATATACTCCCATTTAATAAAAATAATTAAACATTTATCAGTTATAAAGAAAATCTAAAATATTTCAATTTAATCAACATAAAAAGCGGAAAAATTACTAATAAGTAATATTTTTAATAAAGCTTCAAATTAAAGTAGAAAATATCTAAATTACACCTAGAGGCTCTGCTCTCTCTGCAACTGACGTGCCCTCTGCTCTTTGATTGACAGGACCAGGTGTGATCAGTGTGATACACTGACGAGTCCTGTCAATCATAGTGCAGCGGGCGCAGCAGTTGCAGAGAGAGCAGAGCCTCTAGGTGTAACGGCAAAGCCCCCATTGCTCCTAGAGGCTCATTTGTATATATTAAAACTTCAATGCCAGCAATGCGGACACATATGAACATGGGACCAACACAGATACCTTCAGCTGCCAAGTGTACATGTAACAGGTCAGCCAGTGTCATAGGTACAAAATTGTGACCCCCGCCGATCCGATATTGATGACCAATCCAGAGGATAGGTCATCCATGGTAAAAGCCGATACAACCCATTTTAAGTGGGGAAAATAAAGCAGTGAAATGGTTAAACCACCATGTGAGTAAAAAAAAACAACATATATGTTGTTCACGTAAATTCGTGCATTTCACAGAAAATATTTTTCCTCAGGTATCTGAAGCGTTATAAGAAATTCATCAAAGCGTTTTCATGCTGAGAAAAAAAAGTCAGCAAAAGACAAATGTTATGTACGTCGCCAGAATTTCAGAGGGGAAACCCAGCGGAGCTGTGAAAGCCTCAGCCGATTACACTGATACCCGCTGTGAGCTGTTCACTATACGCTTTAGAGATGCTGAAGGCTTGGAAAAGCGGCTCCTGCCTCTTTAATCTAAAGCTTTAAACAGTTTGTAGTATAAAAAACTGCATTTTGTAAAAGCAAAATATAAAAAACAGCATAACATTATAGTTACACACAACTATCACCAAAGTAAATTGTGTCACCCAGAGGTATTATGTGTGCACAACTACATTTAATGTCACTTTAAGAGTTGGT
This sequence comes from Rhinella marina, assembly GCA_900303285.1. NCBI lineage: Eukaryota > Metazoa > Chordata > Amphibia > Anura > Bufonidae > Rhinella > Rhinella marina. Next base: position 14,470 of record ONZH01031028.1, read on the forward strand.
CCCATGAAAAATATTTTAGTTTCCAAGCCAGCATCTGTATCTGAATACTTTTGCACGTAATGAAAAACTTTAGAATAGACACAGAGTTATTCAATGAAATCTATCTGCATAACGTTGCCTGTTGTTTGTTCTGTTTCTAATCTCTATGTCCACCTCACTGAGGTGGACGCACATGCTCAGTTCCATCTTTTAACTTAAACCAGCTGCAGCAGACAGGACACCTATAACAGCAGTCTGGATGTGTAGTCTGGAGCACCCCCTATAACAGCAGTCTGGATGTGTAGTCTGGAGCACCCCCTATAACAGCAGTCTGGATGTGTAGTCTGGAGCACCCCCTATAACAGCAGTCTGGATGTGTAGTCTGGAGCGTCCCCTATAACAGCAGTCTGGATATATAGTCTGGAGCTCTCCTATAACAGCAGTCTGGATGTGTAGTCTGGAGTGTCCCCTATAACAGCAGTCTGGATGTGTAGTCTGGAGCTCTCCTATAACAGCAGTCTGGATGTGTAGTCTGGAGCGCCCCTATAACAGCAGTCTGGATGTGTAGTCTGGAGCGCCCCCTATAACAGCAGTCTGGATGTGTAGTCTGGAGCACCCCCTTATAACAGCAGTCTGGATGTGTAGTCTGGAGCGCCCCTATAACAGCAGTCTGGATGTGTAGTCTGGAGCGTCCCCTATAACAGCAGTCTGGATATATAGTCTGGAGCGCCCCCTATAACAGCAGTCTGGATGTGTAGTCTGGAGCGCCCCCTATAACAGCAGTCTGGATGTGTAGTCTGGAGCGCCCCTATAACAGCAGTCTGGATGTGTTAGTCTGGAGCGCCCCCCTATAACAGCAGTCTGGATGTGTAGTGTCTGGAGCGCCCCCTATAACAGCAGTCTGGATGTGTAGTCTGGAGCGTCCCCTATAACAGCAGCAGTCTGGATGTGTAGTCTGGAGCGTCCCCCTATAACAGCAGTCTGGATGTGTAGTCTGGAGCGCCCCCTATAACAGCAGTCTGGATGTGTAGACCTGGAGCAAACCCACTATATAAGCAGCAGTCTGGATGAGTAGTCTGGAGCGCCTCCTATAACAGCAGTCTGGATGTGTAGTCTGGGGCGCCTCCTATAACAGCAGTCTGGATGTGTAGTCTGGAGCGCCTCCAATAACAGCAGTCTGGAATGTGTAGTCTGGAGAGCCCCTATAACACAGTCTGTATGTGTAGTCTGGAGGTTCCCCCTATAACAGCAGTCTGGATGTGTAGTCTGGAGAGCCCCCTATACCAGCAGTCTGGATGTGTAGTCTGGAGGTCCCCCTATAACAGCAGTCTGGATGTGTAGTCTGGAGCGCCCCCTATAACAGCAGTCTGGATGTGTAGTCCTGGAGAGCCCCTATAATAGGCAGTCTGGATGTGCAGTCTGAAGCACCCCCTATAACAGCAGTCTGGATGTGTAGTCTGGAGCCCCCTATAAAGCTGTCTGGATGTGTAGTCTAGAGCGCCCCTATACAGCAGTCAGTCTGGATGTGTAGTCTGGAGCGCCCCTATAACAGCAGTCTGGATGTGTAGTCTGGAGCGCCCCCATATAACAGCAGTCTGGATGTGTAGTCTGGAGCGCCCCCTATAACAGCAGTCTGGATGTGTAGTCTGGAGCGCCCCTATAACAGCAGTCTGGATGTGTAGTCTGGAGCGCCCTATAACAGCAGTCTGCTATGTGTAGTCTGGAGCCCCTATAACAGCAGTCTGGATGTGTAGTCTGGAGCCCCCTATAAACAGCAGTCTGGATGTGTAGTCTGGAGCGCCCCCCTATAACAGCAGTCTGGATGTGTAGTCTGAGTCCCCCTATAACAGCAGTCTGGATGTGTAGTCTGGAGCGCCTCCCTATAACAGCAGTCTGGATGTGTAGTCTGGAGAGCCCCCTATAACAGCAGTCTGGAAGTGTAGTCTGGAGGTCCCCCCTATAACAGCAGTCTGGATGTGAGTTGGAGAGCCCCCTATAACAGCAGTCTGGAAGTGTAGTCTGGAGGTCCCCCTATAACAGCAGTCTGGATGTGTAGTTGGTCCCATGAAAATATTTTAGTTTCCAAGCCAGCATCTGGATCTGAATACTTTTGCACGTAATAAAAAATTTAGAATAGACACAGAGTTATTCAATGAAATCTATCTGCATAAAGCTGCCTGTTGTTTGTTATGTTTCTAATCTCTATGTCCCCTCTCACTGAGGTGGACGCACATGCTCAGTTCCATCTTTTAACTTACACCAGCTGCAGCAAACAGGACACCTATAACAGCAGTCTGGATGTGTAGTCTGGAGCACCCCATAAACAGCGATCTGGAAGTGTAGTCTGGAGCGTCCCCTATAACAGCAGTCTGGATATATAGTCTGGAGCTCTCCTATAACAGCAGTCTGGATGTGTAGTCTGGAGCGCCTGGAGCCTATAACAGCAGTCTGGATGTGTAGTCTGGAGAGCCCCCTATAACAGCAAGTCTGTATGTGTAGTCTGGAGGTCCCCCCTATAACAGCAGTCTGGATGTGTAGTC
>ONZH01031030.1:7500-68661 GCA_900303285.1 Rhinella marina
GATGCCTCCAGAGACCCCCCTTGTATAGATGTCTTCCAGAGACCCCCCTTATATATGTCCTTCCAGAGACCCCCCTTGTATAGATGTCCTCCAGAGACCCCCCTTATATGATGTCCTCCAGAGACCCCCCTTATGTGTCTCCAGAACCCCTTATATATGTCCTCAGAGACCCCCCTTATATGTTTCCTCCAGAGACCCCCCTTATATAGATGTCCTCCAGAGACCCCCTTATATGTTTCCTCCAGAACCCCCCCTTATATAGATGTCCTCCAGAGACCCCTTATATATGCCCTCCAGAGCCCCCCTTTATGTGTCCTCCAGAGACCCCCTTTATATGTCTCCTTCCTCTCAGAGACCCCCTATATAGATGTCCTCCAGAGACCCCCCCTTATATAGATGTTCCAGAGACCCCCCCTCTTATATAAAGTCCTCCAGAGACCCCCCTTATATATGAGAGACCCCCCCCTTATATAGATGTCCTCCAGAGACCCCCCCTTTATATAGATGTCCTCCAGAGACCCCCCTTATATAGAGTGTCCTCCAGAGACCCCCCCTTATAAATGTCCTCCAGAGACCCCCCCCTTATATAGATGTCCTCCAGAGACCCCCCCTTATATAGATTGTCCTCCAGAGACCCCCCTTATATAGATGTCCTCCAGAGACCCCCCCCTTATACTAGATGTCTCCAGAGACCCTTATATAGAAGAGACCCCCTTATATAGATCCTCCAGAGACCCCTTATATAGATGTCCTCCAGAGACCCCCCTTATATAGATTGTCCTCCAGAGACCCCCCCCTTATAGATAGAGACCCCCCCTTATATAGATGTCCTCCAGAGACCCCCCCTTATATAGATGTCCTCCAGAGACCCCCTTATATAGATGTCCTCCAGAGACCCACCCTTATATAGATGTCCTTATATAGATTGAGACCCCCCCCTTATATAGATTTCCAGAGACCCCCCCCTTATATAGATGTCCTCCAGAGACCCCCCCTTATTAGATGTCCTCCAGAGACCCCCCTTTATAGATGTCCTCCAGAGACCCCCCCCCTTATATAGATGTCCTCCAGAGACCCCCCCTTATATAGATGTCCTCCAGAGACCCCCCCCTTATATAGATGTCCTCCAGAGACCCCCCTTATTATAGATGTCCTCCAGAGACCTCCCCCCTTATATAGATGTCCTCCAGAGACCCCCCCTTATATAGATGTCCTCCAGAGACCCCCCCCCTTATATAGATGTCCTCCAGAGACCCCCCCCCTTTATAGATGTCCTCCAGAGACCCCCCTTTATAGATGTCCTCCAGAGACCCCCCCCTTATATAGATGTCCTCCAGAGACCCCCCCCTTTATATAGATGTCCTCCAGAGACCCCCCCCCTTATATAGGATGTCCTCAGAGACCCCCCCCCTTATATAGATGTCCTCGCAGAGACCCCCCCTTATATAGATGTCCTCCAGAGACCCCCCCCTTATATAGATGTCCTCCAGAGACCCCCCTTATATAGATGTCCTCCAGAGACCCCCCCTTTATATAGATGTTCCTCCAGAGCCCCCCCGCTTATATAGATGTCCTCCAGAGACCCCCCCTTATATAGATGTCCTCCCAGAGACCCCCCCCTTATATAGATGTCCTCCAGAGACCCCCCCTTATATAGATGTCCTCCAGAGACCCCCCCCCTTATATAGATGTCCTCCAGAGACCCCCCCCTTATATAGATGTCCTCAGAGACCCCCCCTTATATAGATGTCCTCAGAGACAGAGACCCCCCCCCCTTATATAGATGTCCTCCAGAGACCCCCCCCTTATATAGATGTCCTCCAAGACCCCCCCCCCTTATATAGATGTCCTCGCAGAGACCCCCCCCCTTATATAGATGTTCCTCCAGAGACCCCCCCTTATATAGATGTCCTCCAGAGACCCCACCCCTTATTATAGATGTCCTCCAGAGACCCCACCCCTTATATAGATGTCCTCCAGAGACCCCCCCCTTATTAGATGTCCCTCCAGAGACCCCCCCCTTATATAGATGTCCTCCAGAGACCCCCCCCCCTTATATAGATGTCCTCCAGAGACCCCCCCCTTATATAGATGTCCTCCAGAGACCCCCCCCCCCCCTTATATAGATGTCCTCCAGAGACCCCCCCCTTATATAGATGTCCTCCAGAGACCCCCCCTTATATAGATGTCCTCCAGAGACCCCCCCTTATATAGATGTCCTCCAGAGACCCCCCTTATATAGATGTCCTCCAGAGACCCCCCCCCTTATATAGATGTCCTCCAGAGACCCCCCCTTATATAGATGTCCTCCAGAGACCCCCCTTATATAGATGTCCTCCAGAGACCCCCCCCCCCTATATAGATGTCCTCCAGAGACCCCCCCCCTTATAGATGTCCTCCAGAGACCCCCCCCCCCTTATATAGATGTCCTCTCAGAGACCCCCCCCTTATATAGATGTCCTCCAGAGACCCCCCCCTATAGATGTCCTCCAGAGACCCCCCCCTTATATATGTCCCTGTTCTCTCTCTGTTTACTTTTCAGATGCAGCTTTCAGAACATCACACCCATCATCACCAGCACTATTATCACCATCATCTCTGACTGCTTTCATTCCTACTTTCCCTGTGACTCCCCCACATTTGCCCATTTTGGGGTCCCGTTCCCTTACCGTGTCCTTGGAGGTCCCCAGCTTCTTCAGGCCGTCCAGAGGCAGGAGGTCGGCGGAATCCTTATGGATGAACTGGACGGATTGCTTCATCCTCCTCTGCTGTCTCAGGGAATCGCCATCTTTCCTGCTGCCGGAGTAGAACATGTTGTGTCTGCAGCTCCCAGTCCACGGATTCTGCTGCAGACCTGACTCTGGTGCCACCTCCTGCCGCTCCTGCTGTGCCTTCAAGATCTCTGCTTCCTGTCACCTCTAGAGGCTGAAAACCTCTGCAGACCTTGGACTTCTCAGGGTCTTGTATTGTCTAGACTGGGTACAATGTAACAAACCCTCTGCTGTAAGAAGTATCAGGTCTGTGCCAATGATCTTAGATTATTACTTATTTGTAAAATGGGGAGGGGGTGATTTCAGATTTTAGTTCTTATATACAGTATATATATATTTTTTATACTTTCTTTGTAAATTTCTGGAGCAGACACCAGGTCCCCAGCATCATCCTGCACCCAGTAAATGGCCATGTCGGTGCAGTGATTGCAGTTGTCTCTGACAGTTCCTGAGCGGGCACCAGGTCCCCAGCATCATCCTGCACCCAGTAAATGGCCATGTCGGTGCAGTGATTGCAGTTGTCTCTGACAGTTCCTGAGCGGGCGCCAGGTCCCCAGCATCATCCTGCACCCAGTAAATGGCCATGTCGGTGCAGTGATTGCAGTTGTCTCTGACAGTTCCTGAGCGGGCGCCAGGTCCCCAGCAGCAGCCTGCACCCAGTAAATGGCCATGTCGGTGCAGTGATTGCAGTTGTCTCTGACGTTCTGAGTGGGCGCCAGGTCCCAGCATCATCCTGCACCCAGTAAATGGCCATGTCGGTGCAGTGATTGCAGTTGTCTCTGACAGTTCCTGAGCGGGCGCCAGGTCCCCAGCATCATCCTGCACCCAGTAAATGGCCATGTCGGTGGCAGTGATTGCAGTTGTCTCTGACAGTTCCTGAGCGGGAGCGCCAGGTCCCCAGCATCATCCTGCACCCAGTAAATGGCCATGTCGGTGGCAGTGATTGCAGTTGTCTCTGACAGTTCCTGAGCGGGCGCCAGGTTCCCCAGCATCATCCTGCACCCAGTAAAATGGCCATGTCGGTGCAGTGATTGCAGTTGTCTCTGACAGTTCCTGAGCGGGCGCCAGGTTCCCAGCATCATCCTGCACCCAGTAAATGGCCATGTCGGTGCAGTGATTGCAGTTGTCTCTGACAGTTCCTGAGTGGGCCGCCAGGTCCCCAGCATCATCCTGCACCCAGTAAATGGCCATGTCGGTGGCAGTGATTGCAGTTGTCTCTGACAGTTCCTGAGCGGGCGCCAGGTCCCAGCATCATCCTGCACCCAGTAAATGGCCATGTCGGTGCAGTGATTGCAGTTGTCTCTGACAGTTCCTGAGTGGGCGCCAGGTCCCCAGCATCATCCTGCACCCAGTAAATGGCCATGTCGGTGCAGTGATTGCAGTTGTCTCTGACAGTTCCTGAGCGGGCGCCAGGTCCCCAGCATCATTCCTGCACCCAGTAAATGGCCATGTCGGTGCAGTGATTGCAGTTGTCTCTGACAGTTCCTGAGCGGGCGCCAGGTTCCCAGCATCATCCTGCACCCAGTAAATGGCCATGTCGGTGCAGTGATTTGCAGTTGTCTCTGACAGTTCCTGAGCGGGCGCCAGGTCCCCAGCATCATCCTGCACCCAGTAAATGGCCATGTCGGTGCAGTGATTGCAGTTGTCTCTGACAGTTCCTGAAGCGGCGCCAGGTCCCAGCATCATCCTGCACCCAGTAAATGGCCATGTCGGTGGCAGTGATGCAGTTGTCTCTGACAGTTCCTGAGTGGGCGCCAGGTCCCCAGCATATCCTGCACCCAGTAAATGGCCATGTCGGTGCAGTGATTGCAGTTTGTCTCTGACAGTTCCTGAGCGGGCGCCAGGTTCCCAGCATCATCCTGCACCCAGTAAATGGCCATGTCGGTGCAGTGATTGCAGTTGTCTCTGACAGTTCCTGAGTGGGCGCCAGGTCCCCAGCATCATCCTGCACCAGTAAAATGGCCATGTCGGTGCAGTGATTGCAGTTGTCTCTGACAGTTCCTGAGTGGCGCCAGGTCCCCAGCATCATCCTGCACCCAGTAAATGCGCATGTCGGTGCAGTGATTGCAGTTGTCTCTGACAGTTCCTGAGCGGGCCCAGGTTCCCAGCCAGCCTGCACCCAGTAATGGCCATGTCGGTTGCAGTGATTGCAGTTGTCTCTGACATTCCTGAGCGGGCCGCCAGTCCCCAGCATCATCCTGCACCCAGTAAATGGCCATGTCGGTGCAGTGATTGCAGTGTCTCTGACAGTTCCTGAGCGGGCGCCAGGTCCCCAGCAGCAGCCTGCACCCAGTAAATGGCCATGTCGGTGGCAGTGATTGCAGTTGTCTCTGACAGTTCCTGAGCGGGCACCAGGTCCCCAGCAGCAGCCTGCACCAGTAAATGGCCATGTCGGTGCAGTGATTGCAGTTGTCTCTGACAGTTCTGAGCGGGCACCAGGGTCCCAGCGCAGCCTGCACCCAGTAAATGGCCATGTCGGTGCAGTGATTGCAGTTGTCTCGACCGTCCTGAGCGTGCGCCAGGTCCCCTGATCTTCTGCACCCAGTAAATGGCCATGTCGTGCAGTGAATTGCAGTTGTCATCTGACAGTTCCTGAGCGGGCACAGGTCCCCAGCAGCAGCCTGCACCCAGTAAATGGCCAAATGTCGGTGCAGTGTTGCAGTTGTCTCTGACCGTTCCTGAGCGGCGCAGGTCCCAGCATCATCCTGCACCAGTAAATGGCCATGTCGGTGCAGATTGCAGTTGTCTCTGACAGTTCCTGAGCGGCGCCAGGTGTCGGTGCAGTGATTGCCTCTGACAGTTCATCGCTCCCCAGCATCATCCTGTAGTAAATGGCCATTCGGTGCAGTGATTGCAGTTGTCTCTGACAGTTTCCTGAGCGGGCACCAGGTCCCCAGCAGCAGCCTGCACCCAGTAAATGGCCATGTCGTGCAGTATTGCAGTTGTCTCTGACAGTTGTCTCTGAGTTCCTGAGCGGGCACCAGGTCCCAGCAATCCTGCACCCAGTAAATGGCATGTCGGTGCAGTGTTGCAGTTGTCTCTGACAGTTCCTGAGCGGGCACCAGGTCCCCAGCAGCAGCCTGCACCCAGTAAATGGCCATGTCGGTGCAGTGATTGCAGTTGTCTCTGACAGTTCCTGAGCGGGCACCAGGTCCCCAGCATCATCTGCACCCAGTAAATGCCATGTCGTGCAGTGATTGCAGTTAGTCTCTGAGCAGTTCCTGGCGGGCGCCAGATCCCCAGCATCATCCTGCACCAGTAAATGCCATGTCGGTGCAGTGATTGCAGTTGTCTCTGACAGTTCCTGAGTGGGCGCCGTCTTTACAGACACATGTGCAGCGGCTGTCAGGAAGGGGTTAATGTTGCTGACTTTACGCAGTGTTGCATTTCTGACTGATAACCGGCGCTTTCCCAGTATGTGGTAAACGTGTTTTATACGGTTCAGAGGGAAAGTTATTCTGCTGCCGCTCTCCATGGGTCGCCTTTCTTGGCTCCCTTCCGTTATATTCCGCGTTTTCTATCTGTTGCAGACTACGGGAAAATGTAATTTACAGACAAACAATGTAAAAAATTAATGACCATCACATCTGAGCAGTCCGGACTGGTAATCAGCCCTGCTGGGCAACTTGTCAGGGGACCTGATATGATTAATAGGAACTCAAGCCACGTGAAGGGCAGGGAGTTATCGGAACAGCACTGGCTGTTAGGGGACAATACTGCTGCAGTGGACAAGGGTTGTCGGGAGACAATGCTGCTGCCAGCGGAGGAGGAGAGGTTAAAGGTTTATTCTCATTTTAGACAATGGGGGCATATGCTAGTATGCTCCCATTGTCTTTGGGTGTCCACTGGGACCCGCACCTATAGGAACGGAGCCCCCGAAAGTGAAATGATGGCGCACTGGCATGGCAGCCGCCCTCCATTCATTCTATGGGCGCGCCGAAAATACCGAGCGCTGGCGGCTACTTCCGTCGGCTCCATAGAGGGGGAGACCGCGCAGCACGGCCCGGCTCCATTCATATGTGCGGCGCGGGGAGCTGACCGGTGGTGGCCGGACCCCGGAAACCTGGTCTCCAGGCGAGCGCTCCCGTCCGTTCTGCTATAGATGCGGGTCCCAGCGGGGACCGCGCACCTATAAGACAATGGGGGCATATCCTAGCGATATGCCCCCATTGTCTAAGATGAGAATACCCCTTTAAGGAGACAGTGTTGCTGGGAGGCTTTCAGGGAGTATTTGTGTTCAACCTTTATTTCTCATATTGATGGTTTGCATAGGGATGCCAACAAGTAAAGCAAAATTTTCATTGTGAGCTGGTGGAGTTTGTGTGCGGGGCTGCTTGTAATATGGGATTACGGGTTCCTAACTGAGCTGCAAGGAAGAAGTAAGTGAACCGTTTTTCATGAAATAGATGAGTGTATTGGGGTTTCACAAGTGCTTTGCTCGTTATCCATAAGGCACACAAAGCCTGGTTCCTAACAGATCTGATCTCCTGAAGATTGATTGGTAATGCCTGGAGGCAGAGAACTTCCAGACGGCTGAGATGTCTTCTGGAGGAGCAGGAGGCCTTGTGTTTTCATCACTTGCAGTTGTAGAAGATGGATTTGTGTCTGACAGATTCTGAGGCCCAGTAACGCTGCCGCCGTCCATATATTGTTAAATCACCGATTATTTCTCGCTCCTTTCCGAGAAGTTAACGATACTGTGACCGACTGCTTTATGAAATCTTATTCTCCAGAGAAACGAGTCATAAAGGCAGCGGAGTACCGCCATATACTTCCCAATAACACCGGGTATCATGAGCGAATCGCTGATTTATAGTCTGTAAAGTGGCAACTCATCATCCCACCAGCAGGGGGCACATAACTCTATGTGGATGTCAGTGATGTGCCCTCATTAACCAGTGATCAGGCAGAGGTCAGGGCAGGCAGTACAGGGTTAATGCAGAGGTCAGGGCAGGCAGTACAGGGTCAATACAGTGAGGCAGAGGTCAGGGCAGGCAGTACAGGGTCAATACAGTGATCAGACAGAGTTCAGGGCAGGCAGTACAGGGTCAATACAGTGATCAGGCAGAGGTCAGTGCAGGCAGTACAGGGTTAATACATTGATCAGGCAAAGGTCAGCACAGGGTCAATACAGTGATCAGACAGAGGTCAGCGCAGGCAGTACAGGGTTAATACAGTGATCAGGCAGAGGTCAGGAAGGAAGTACAGGGTGTGATGAGGCAGAGGTCAGGGCAGGCAGTACAGGGTCAATACAGTGATCATGCAGAGGACAGCGCAGGCAGTAACAGGGTCAATACAGTGATCATGCAGAGGACAGCGCAGGCAGTACAGGGTCAATACAGTGATCAGGCAGAGGACAGCGCAGGCAGTACAGGGTCAATATAGCGATCAGGCAGAGGTCAGGGCAGGCAGTACAGGGTTAATACAGTGATAAGGCAGAGGTCAGCGCAGGCAGTACAGGGTCAATATAGTGATCAGGCAGAGGTCAGGGCAGGCAGTACAGGGTTAATACATTGATCAGGCAAAGGTCAGGGCAGGAAGTACAGGGTCAATACAGTGATGAGGCAGAGGTCAGCGCAGGCAGTACAGTGTCAATACAGTGATCAGGCAGAGGTCAGCGCAGGCAGTACAGGGTTAATACAGTGATCAGGCAGAGGTCAGGGCAGGCAGTACATGGTTAATACAGTGATCAGGCAGAGGTCAGGGCAGGCAGTACAGAGTCAATACAGTGATCAGGCAGAGGTCAGCGCAGGCAGTACAGGGTTAATACAGTGATCAAGGCAGAGGTCAGGGCAGGCAGTACACGGTTAATGCAGAGGTCAGAGCAGGCAGTACAGGGTCAATACAGTGATCAGGCAGAGGTCAGGGCAGGCAGTACAGGGTCAATACAGTGATCAGGCAGAGGTCAGCGCAGGCAGTACAGGGTCAATACAGTGATCAGGCAGAGGACAGCGGCAGGCAGTACAGGGTCAATACAGTGATCAGGCAGAGGACAGGCGCAGGCAGTACAGGGTCAATACAGTGATCAGGCAGAGGACAGCGCAGGCATACAGGGTCAACAGTGATTCAGGCAGAGGGTCAGCGCAGGCAGTACAGGTCAATACAGTGATCAGGCAGAGGTCAGCGCAGGCAGTACAGGGTTCAATACAGTGATCAGGCAGAGGTCAGGGGCAGGCAGTACACGGTTAATGCAGAGGTCAGAGCAGGCAGTACAGGGTCAATACAGTGATCAGGCAGAGGTCAGGGCAGGCAGTAAGGGTCAATTACAGTGATCAGGCAGAGGTCAGGGCAGGCAGTACAGGGTCAATACAGTGATCAGGCAGAGGTCAGCCAGGCAGTACAGGGTCAATACAGTATCAGGCAGCGGTCAGGCAGGCAGTACAGGGTCAATACAGTGATCAGGCAGAGGTCAGGGCAGGCAGTACAGGGTCAATACAGTGATCAGGCAGAGGTCAGGGCAGGCAGTACAGGGTCAATACAGTGATCAGGCAGAGGTCAGCGCAGGCAGTACAGGGTCAATACAGTGATCAGGCAGAGGTCAGCGCAGGCAGTACAGGGTCAATACAGTGATCAGGCAGAGGTCAGCGCAGGCAGTACAGGGTCAATACAGTGATCAGGCAGAGGTAGCGCAGGCAGTACAGGGTCATACAGTGCAGCAGTCAGCGCAGGCAGTACAGGGTCAATACAGTGATCCAGGCAGAGGTCAGCGCAGGCAGTACAGGGTCAATACAGTGATCAGGCAGAGGACAGCGCAGCAGTACAGGGTCAATACAGTGATCAGCACAGGACAGCGCAGGCAGTACAGGGTCAAGGATCAGGCAGGGACAGCGCAGGCAGTACATATATATAGCGATCAGGCAGAGGTCAGGGCAGGCAGTACAGGGTTAATACAGTGATAAGGCAGAGGTCAGCGCAGGCAGTACAGGGTCAATATAGTGATCAGGCAGAAGGTCGGGCAGCAGTACAGGGTTAATACATTGATCAGGCAAAGGTCAGGGCAGGAATACAGGGTCAATACAGTGATGAGGCAGAGGTCAGCGCAGGCAGTACAGTGTCAATACAGTGAAGGCAGAGGTCAGCGCAGCAGTCAGGGTTAATACAGTGATCAGCAGAGGTCAGGCAGGCAGTACATGCAGTGATCAGGCAGAGGTCAGGGCAGGCAGTACAGGGTCAATACAGTGATCAGGCAGAGGTCAGCGCAGGCAGTACAGGGATATACAGTAGCAGAGGTGTGCAGGCAGTCAAGGTCAATACAGTGATCAGGCAGAGCGCAGTGAATAGCAGTGATCAGGCAGTACAGCAAGATCAGGCAGCGCAGGCAGTAGAATCAGGCAGCAGGTCAGCGCAGGCAGTACAGGTGACAGGCAGAGGTCAGGGCAGGCAGTGATCAGGGTGCGCAGTAGTCAAACAGTGATCAGGCAGGCAGTACAGTCAATACATTCAGGCAGAGGACAGCTACAGGGTCATATGGATCAGCAGAGGTCAGGGCAGGCCAACAGGGTTAATACAGTGATAAGGCAGAGGTCAGCGCAGGCAGTACAGGCAATTAGTGATCAGGCAGAGGTCAGGAGGCATACAGTTAATACATGAGGCAAAGTCAGGGGAGTACAGGGTCAGTGATGAGGCAGAGGTCAGCGCAGGCAGGTACAGTGTCAATACAGTGATCAGTCAGGATCTCTGTTCAGTACCAGTACAGAGGTGGCATTGTCCAGAATGTGGCTTTTCAGGGTGGGGAAGCCAGTCTGATGCTTTCTGAGTAGGAATTAATGAATCCCTGCAAGTTCTGGTCAGTAATGTCAGACTGTGGCTTAGGAAACAATTTCTGATTTTCTATAGAATTATGAATCCAAGTTACAATGGTCGTTGCGGAACCAATTAATCACTGTATACTGCTTAGCTAATGATCGTTACTAGGCATGAAAAAGAAATGGCGGCATAGGAGCGAATACGGATAAAATCGGTGAGGAGCGGAAAAGAAACGAGCGATGGCGTGTAAAGGGTTATCCCATCAATGATGTACAGAGAACCTGCCTCTCACATCGGTCCCCATTCATTGCTGCAACTGCTCTGCTAGATTTATTTCAAGCTGGCAGCTCAGGGAGTGTGTCCTTTCTCATAGGGTGGGTCCTTTCTGCTTCAGGTGATGACAGTTAAAGGATGGACAGAATTTAGATAAAGGGGCAAACAGCAGGTGGCGCTATACAGATAGATTTCAGTAAATAACTCACTGGCTATACTAATTTATTTTTATTTTTTTTAAATAAGTATAATTTTTATTCATGAGAATGTCTGTACAGCGCTGTGGTATATGTCAGTGATATATAAGTGATGAGAATGTCTGTACAGCGCTGTGGTATATGTCAGTGATATAGAAGTGATGAGAATGTCTGTACAGAGCTGTGGAATATGCCAGTGATATATAAGTGATGAGAATGTCTGTACAGTGCTGTGGAGTATGTCAGTGATATAGAAGTGATGAGAATGTCTGTACAGCGCTGTGGAATATGTCAGTGATATAGAAGGGATGAGAATGTCTGTACAGCGCTGTGGAATATGTCAGTGATATAGAAGGGATGAGAATGTCTGTACAGCGCTGTGGAATATGTCAGTGATATAGAAGGGATGAGAATGTCTGTACAGCGCTGTGGAATATGTCAGTGATATAGAAGGGATGAGAATGTCGTACAGCGCTGTGGAATATGTCAGTGATATATAAGTGATGAGAGAATGTCTGTACAGAGCTGTGGAATATGTCAGTGATATATAAGGGATGAGAATGTCTGTACAGAGCTGTGGAATATGTCAGTGATATAGAAAGTGGTGAGAATGTCTGTACACAGCGCTGGTGGGAAATAATGTCAGTGATAGAGAAGGGATGAGAATGTCGAAGTACAGAGCTGTGGAATATGTCAGTGATATAGAAGGGATGAGAATGTCTGTACAGCGCTGTGGAATATGTCCAGTGGATATAATAGTGCATGAGAATTCGTCCAGTACAGAGCGTGGATATTCAGTGATATAGAAGGGAGTGAGAATGTCTGTACAGGCTGTGGAATATGTCAGTGATATAGAAGGGTATGAGAATGTCTTGTACAGCGCTGTGGAATATGTTCAGTGATATAGAAGTGGATGAGAAATGTCTGTACAGTGCTGTAGGAATATGTCAGTGGATATAGAAGGGATGATGAATGTCTGTATCAGTGCTGTGGAATATTGTCAGTGATATAGAAGGGATGAGAATGTCTGTACAGTGCTGTGGAATATGTCAGTGAATATAGAAGTGATGAGAAATGTCTGTACAGTGGCTGTGGAATATGTCAGTGATATAGAAGTGATGAGAATGTCAGTACAGTGCTGTGGAATATGTCAGTGATATATAAGTGATGAGAATGTCTGTACAGCGCTGTGGAATATGTCAGTGATATAGAAGTGATGAGAATGTCTGTACAGCGCTGTGGAATATGTCAGTGATATAGAAGTGATGAGAATGTCTGTACAGCGCTGTGGAATATGTCAGTGATATAGAAGGGATGAGAATGTCTGTACAGCGCTGTGGAATATGTCAGTGATATATAAGTGATGAGAATGTCAGTACAGGCTGTGGAATATGTCAGTGATATAGAAGGATGAGAATGTCTGTACAGCGCTGTGGAATATGTCAGTGATATAGAAGGGATGAGAATGTCTGTACAGCGCTGTGGATATGTCAGTGATATAGAGGGATGAGAATGTCTGTACAGTGCTGTGGAATATGTCAGTGATATAGAGGGATGAGAATGTCTGTACAGTGCTGTGGAATATGTCAGTGATATAGAAGGGATGAGAATGTCTGTACAGTGCTGTGGAATTATGTCAGTGATATAGAAGGGATGAGAATGTCTGTACAGTGCTGTGGAATATGTAGTGATATAGAAATGTGATGAGAATGTCAGTACAGTAGCTGTGGAATATGTTCAGTGATATATAAGTGATAGAATGTCTGTACAGCGCTGTGGAACTATGTCAGTGATATACGAAGTGATGAGAATGGTCTGTACAGCGGCTGTGGAATATGTCAGTGATAATAGAAGTCGATGAAGAATTGTCTGACAGCGCTGTGGAAATATGTCAGTGATATAGAGTGGATGAGAATGTCAGTACAGATGAGGCTGTGGACCATATGTCAGTGATATAGAAGTGATGAGGAAATGTCTGTACAGCGGCTGTGGAATAATGTCAGTGGGATAATAGAAAGTGATGGAGAATGTCTAAGTACAGCCGCTTGTGGAATATGTCAGTGGATATAGAGTGATGAGAAGTCTGTAACAGCCGCTGTGGAATATGTTATGATATAAAGTGATGAGAATGTCAGTAAGTGCTGTGGGAATAATCAGTGATATATAAGTGATGAGAATGTCTGTACAGAGCTGTGGAATATGTCAGTGATATAGAAGTGATGAGAATGTCTGTACAGAGCTGTGGAATATGTCAGTGATATAGAAGTGATGAGAATGTCTGTACAGCGCTGTGGAATATGTCAGTGATATAGAAGGGAAAATAATAATAATTTACACATAAGAGAAAAATTAAGCAGATAAATAAGTACATTATCTGGGTGTAATATTCCATAAACCAGGGGACGTAAGACAAGTCCAGTGGGTTTCCCTTCTCTCCCACCCGTCGCTCTCCAGTTCTCCTCTCTCCCTTATGTCAGTAGAAAGTATCCGACCAGAGGTTGTAAAACGTTGGGTTGCGGCATTAAGCCCTCCCTTAGTACCGCCTGTGTGGGGGCACCCCCTCTTCATATACACAGTATAGCGCTCACACGGTAGGCGGAGTACGCGGTGTCTCGCTGTAATCGTATCTGAAAAGACCAGGCAATAACCCCCAGAACCCCCTCCCAGTATGCTCCCGGTGCAGAGCGCGCCCAGAACATGTCACAGAGACGGACAGCGCCAGTCAGCGCTCTGTGTAATAGGAGTAGTCGCGACATTCTGAAGGGCTAAGTTCCCTTCAGACTTTCTGTTATACGAGCAGAAGAACGGAAAGGACGGATTCAGCGGATAACTGAGCCGATCGGAGCCCGCGGGCCCCATAGACTATAACAGCGTCCGTTAGGTTTCCTGCATGCACGACTTTTATCTTCGCTTCAAATTACTTCCCTCTGAGCGGAAACCTAACGGACGCCATTATAGTCTATGGGGCCTCAGGAGAACGGAAAGGCTGAACGCTGGTGTGATGTGAAACCCCTGGAGCTTCCCTTGCGGTATAATAGGAGGGGATGGCGGTAGCAGATTGTGTCTGATATGTGTAGGTGTCAATCTGAAGAAGGAAGATTCTCCCCCTGAACAATGCTGGTAACAGGGGCGAGGTGTTGGAGCGCCCCCTAATACGCAGCAATTCTTTATATTTTGAATCGTAGAGAGAGATGTGGCGTTCCCAGCCCAGGGACCAAGATCCGAATGTTCCCCCCTTCCCCCTCCCCCAGCTGAGCCCCTATGCAGTAAAGCCATGGATTGGGAAGAGAACCCCTTCCTATTTCCCTTTCAAGCCGTATTCTAGGAATACGGTGTCATCCCAAATACTTGAGTATATGACCGGTTTACATGGAGTGGAAGAGGATTTGTTCCAATTGTCAATTCCAACAAATTATTGGGGGGTGGGGAAGTGCGCCCCTGCCTCGTACCCCTATTAAGTACAAATTGTGCTGAGATCCCCCCATTGGCTCCAATCCTCGCGGTGAACTATGACCAAACCCCACAGCGCTGAAAACCTCCCGCAGATATTCCCTCTCCAAGGGCAGCGTCTAAGAATAAAATTGCGCAATAAACCCTCTGCCCACCGTCCTCCGCAGTTTATAAAGAGTCTCCGGAGATTTAATGCCGGACTCTTCAGGTATAAATATGATCGATGTCTTCACCTCATTTAATCAAATTATTTTTTTCCGAGACGTTCACGTGGGTTGTCAGCGGGGAGATGGGCCTATAAGATTCCGGCATCGCTGGGTCCTTACCAGGCAAGACCGCTGCCTCCTACACAGACGGAGGTCGCATCCCGGACTGCAAAGCTCTATTGATTTTTATTAAAAACCCACAAATCAACATTTTTTTCTACCTAATTTTCCTACAACTGCCACATTTTATTCTCTACCGAAAAACCATAAAGGCGCGACCTGTAGTCTCGGGTGGGGGGTTTAGGACTAAATGTGGACATGTATGTTGACAGGATAATTGGAGGTTTGTAGAAGCTTTACTGTCGTGTGTGTCCTGTGAGGCTGGGAGTGTCTGATGGGGCTCATCTGAGGCTGGAAGGGTCTGATGGGGGCTGATCTGAGGCTGGGAGGGTCTGATGGGGCTCATCTGAGGCTGGAAAGGGTCTGATGGGGGCTGATCTGAGGCTCGGAGGGTCTGATGGGGGCTGATCTGAGGCTGGAAGGGTCTGATGGGGGCTGATCTGAGGCTGGGGGGGGGTCTGATGGGGCTCATCTGAGGCTGGAAGGGTCTGATGGGGGCTGATCTGAGGCTGGGAGGGTCTGATGGGGGCTGATCTGAGGCTGGGAGGGTCTGATGGGGCTCATCTGAGGCTGGGAGGGTCTGATGGGGGCTGATCTGAGGCTGGGAGGGTCTGATGGGGGCTGATCTGAGGCTGGAAGGGTCTGATGGGGGCTGATCTGAGGCTGGAAGGGTCTGATGGGGGCTGATCTGAGGCTGGAAGGGTCTGATGGGGGCTGATCTGAGGCTGGGAGGGTCTGATGGGGGCTGATCTGAGGCTGGGAGGGTCTGATGGGGCTGATCTGAGGCCGGGAGGGTCTGATGGGGGCTGATCTGAGGCTGGGAGGGTCTGATGGGGGCTGATCTGAGGCCGGGAGGGTCTGATGGGGGCTGATCTGAGGCTGGGGGGGTCTGATGGGGCTCATCTGAGGCTGGAAGGGTCTGATGGGGCTCATCTGAGGCTGGAAGGGTCTGATGGGGGCTGATCTGAGGCTGGAAGGGTCTGATGGGGGCTGATCTGAGGCTGGAAGGGGTCTGATGGGGGGCTGATCTGAGGCTGGAAGGGTCTGATGGGGCTGATCTGAGGCCGGGAGGGTCTGATGGGGCTCATCTGAGGCCGGGAGGGTCTGATGGGGCTCATCTGAGGCCGGGAGGGTCTGATGGGGCTCATCTGAGGCCGGGAGGGTCTGATGGGGCTCATCTGAGGCCGGGAGGGTCTGATGGGGCTCATCTGAGGCTGGGAGGGTCTGATGGGGGCTGAACTGAGGCTGGGAGTGTCTGATGGGGCTGATCTGAGGCCGGGAAGGTCTGATGGGGCTCATATGAGGCCGGGAGGGTCTGATGGGGGCTGATCTGAGGCTGGGGGGGTCTGATGGGGGGCTGACCTGAGGCTGAGGGGGGTCTGATGGGGGGGCTGACCTGAAGCTGCGGGGTCAGATGAGGGGCTGATCTGAGGCTGGGGGGGGTCTGATGGGGGCTGACCTGAAGCTGGGGGGGTCAGATGAGGGGCTGATCTGAGGCTTGGGGGGGGTCTGATCTGAGACTGGGAGGGTCTGATGGGGCTGATCTGAGGCTGGGGGGGTCTGATCTGAGGCTGGGGGCGGGTCTGATGGGGGCTGACCTGAGGCTGGGGGGGGATCTGATGCGGGCTGACCTGAGGCTGGGGGGGGGGATCTGATGGGGCTGATCTGAGGATGGGGGGGTCTGATGGGGGCTGATCTGAGGCTGGAAGGGTCTGATGGGGGCTGATCTGAGGCTGGGGGTCTGATGGGGTCTGATCTGAGGCTGGGGGCGGGTCTGATGGGGGCTGACCTGAGGCTGGGGGGGGGGGTCTGATGGGGGCTGACCTGAGGCTGGGGGGGGGATCTGATGCGGGCTGACCTGAGGCTGGGGGGGGGGATCTGATGGGGCTGATCTGAGGATGGGGGGGTCTGATGGGGGCTGATCTGAGGCTGGAAGGGTCTGATGGGGGCTGATCTGAGGCTGGGGGGTCTGATGGGGGCTGATCTGAGGCTGGGGGGGGTCTGATGGGGGCTGATCTGAGGCTGGAAGGGTCTGATGGGGCTGATCTGAGGCTGGGGGGTCTGATGGGGGCTGACCTGAAGCTGGGGGGGTCAGATGAGGGGCTGATCTGAGGCTTGGGGGGGTCTGATCTGAGACTGGGAGGGTCTGATGGGGCTGATCTGAGGTTGGGGGCGGGTCTGATGGGGGCTGACCTGAGGCTGGGGGGGGGATCTGATGCGGGCTGACCTGAGGCTGGGGGGGGATCTGATGGGGCTGATCTGAGGATGGGGGGGTCTGATGGGGGCTGATCTGAGGCTGGAAGGGTCTGATGGGGGCTGATCTGAGGCTGGGGGGTCTGATGGGGGCTGATCTGAGGCTGGGGGGGGTCTGATGGGGGCTGATCTGAGGCTGGAAGGGTCTGATGGGGCTGATCTGAGGCTGGAAGGGTCTGATGGGGGCTGATCTGAGGCTGGGGGGGTCTGATGGGGCTCATCTGAGGCTGGAAGGGTCTGATGGGGGCTGATCTGAGGCTGGAAGGGTCTGATGGGGGCTGATCTGAGGCTGGAAGGGTCTGATGGGGGCTGATCTGAGGCTGGAAGGGTCTGATGGGGGCTGATCTGAGGCTGGAAGGGTCTGATGGGGGCTGATCTGAGGCTGGAAGGGTCTGATGGGGGCTGATCTGAGGCTGGAAGGGTCTGATGGGGGCTGATCTGAGGCTGGGGGGTCTGATGGGGGCTGACCTGAAGCTGGGGGGGGTCAGATGAGGGGCTGATCTGAGGCTTGGGGGGGGTCTGATCTGAGACTGGGAGGGTCTGATGGGGCTGATCTGAGGTTGGGGGCGGGTCTGATGGGGGCTGACCTGAGGCTGGGGGGGGGATCTGATGCGGGCTGACCTGAGGCTGGGGGGAGGGATCTGATGGGGCTGATCTGAGGATGGGGGGGTCTGATGGGGGCTGATCTGAGGCTGGAAGGGTCTGATGGGGCTGATCTGAGGCTGGGGGGTCTGATGGGGGCTGATCTGAGGCTGGGGGGGTCTGATGGGGGCTGATCTGAGGCTGGAAGGGTCTGATGGGGCTGATCTGAGGCTGGAAGGGTCTGATGGGGGCTGATCTGAGGCTGGGGGGGGTCTGATGGGGCTCATCTGAGGCTGGAAGGGTCTGATGGGGGCTGATCTGAGGCTGGAAGGGTCTGATGGGGGCTGATCTGAGGCTGGAAGGGTCTGATGGGGGCTGATCTGAGGCTGGAAGGGTCTGATGGGGGCTGATCTGAGGCTGGGGGGGTCTGATTGGGGCTGATCTGAGGCTGGGGGGGGTCTGATCTGAGGCTGGGGGGGTCTGATGGGGGCTGATCTGAGGCTGGGGGGGTCTGATGGGGGCTGATCTGAGGCTGGGGGGGGTCTGATGGGGGCTGATCTGAGGCTGGAAGGGTCTGATGGGGGCTGATCTGAGGCTGGAAGGGTCTGATGGGGGCTGATCTGAGGCTGGGGGGGGTCTGATGGGGGCTGATCTGAGGCTGGGGGGGGTCTGATGGGGGCTGATCTGAGGCTGGAAGGGTCTGATGGGGGCTGATCTGAGGCTGGAAGGGTCTGATGGGGGCTGATCTGAGGCTGGAAGGGTCTGATGGGGGCTGATCTGAGGCTGGAAGGGTCTGATGGGGGGCTGATCTGAGGCTGGGGGGGTCTGATGGGGGCTGATCTGAGGCTGGGGGGGTCTGATGGGGGCTGATCTGAGGCTGGGGGGGGTCTGATGGGGGCTGATCTGAGGCTGGGGGGGTCTGATGGGGGCTGATCTGAGGCTGGGGGGGTCTGATGGGGTCTGATCTGAGGCTGGGGGGGGTCTGATCTGAGGCTGGGGGGGGGGTCTGATGGGGGCTGAATCTGAGGCTGGGGGGGTTCTGATGAGGGCTGACCTGAAGCTGGGGGGGTCAGATGAGGGTCTGATCTGAGGCTGGGAGTTGTCTCTTAGTTATTAAGGAGTTCTCGGTCCACTGGAGATAACCCTACTGAATGTGTAGGAGAATTTCATGGTAAACCATTGAAGCCCGGGGCTTTTTCATTAGAGCCCCCTTAAAGGGAACCTGTCATCAACTTTATGCTGACCTCACTGAGGGCAGCATAAAATAGTGACAGAAATGCTGATTTCAGCGGTGTGCCATTCATGAGCTAATATTAAGTGGTTGCCGAGAACCAACATCATAATCGTTGCAGCCCAGGCCTTGAAAAGAGTCAAATCTACCTGAGAAGAGTCCTGGTTATTCATAATCTCCTGCTCTCCACCCACCTGCTGATGATTGGCAGTTCTCTCCTAGAGAGAAAGGGAGAAAACTAGGTAGAAGCCTGTCAGTCACCATCAGGTGGGCGGGGGGAGCAGGAATTCATGAATAACCAGGACTCTTTGGTGGCTGTGACTCTTGTCCATGCCCAGTCTGTAATGATTGTGATGTTGGTTCTCGGAAAACACTTAATTTCAGCGCTCTGTAATTTAGAAGTTAAAAGTAACGCACCTGCCCCTACTGTAGGCTGCCTTTAGTATGGACAGCACAAAGCTGATGACAGGTTCCCTTTTAAGTTCCTCCAGCTCCAATGGATCTTCTAGGAATCGTGCAGATAGACCGGGTTGGACAGGTTAGGATTGTGAAGGTTGTCGTCAGTAGAATAGTCCCCCGTCCTGGTCGTATTGGCTTGTTGTCTATGTTCATGGAGTTTCTCCTGCGTTTCCCTCCATACAGATTCAGTCTGAGCAGATGGCTTCAGAATCTCTTACTTCGTGTTGCAAGGCGTCCGCAAGAGCGCTAGTTTGCATTTTGCCACGTTTAATTCTCTGTATATAGAGACCCCGTATGTAATTTCATGACGTCCAAGATGGCCCAATAGCCGCAGAGACTACAACTGAATCCAGAATGGGTTATGTTTCCAAGAGAATGCTCCGCCAGCCATAATAACGTTATGTAATTACCTCCAATTACAAGACTATTCAGATCCTGTGTGGCATCAATCGTATGGAAACCTACGGAGGGAATCCCATAAATCTACAACGACGCGGTCTGTATACAACTGTAATATGGCGCCCATAGCCCCTATGTGCCGCCCCTCCCCTGTCATGTCATTTGGTGGGGAAAATACTGCTGTAGTGCCATACTGTATACCGCCATTAGTGCGCCCTGAGACTAACTCACAACCCAGAGCAGTGTCTAAGATGAATTCAGACTTCAGACCTAAAATTAGACCAGACCCTAAATAAGCTCGGACCAAATGACCATAATTCAGAGCCCGGACCCTGTTCAGACCAAGGCTCATCCCTCACCTGGTGAGTCTGAGCCCGGATGTACCGGCCATGATGCAGCAGAGCTGAACAGGACCGCAGCAAGGACTGTAAGTAAACTGAGAGGGTTGTGTAATAAGCTTCACCTAATAGACCCCACCACGGTTACTGCTAGTTCTACAGTTGGGCCGGGGCTGCTACACCACTGAGACCAGGAGATTAGACCGCAGTCTTCGGAGATGGGCGAGTACAGCCTCTCGGAGTATGGGAAGTGAAAGAAGCCGCTCCTGCACTCGTCGGCCGGTCACCAATTGCTTCATCTTCACTTTATGTCTCATTTAGTTCTTCATAGGGTTTCTCCTGAGCCTGGCCTACAGATATCCGCAGGGATTCCAGAGGTAAGTTGGACACCTACCTGCAGCCGCCTAGTACCAATTGGAAAAGTGTGGAGCAAGCACTGAAAAATATTGGCGCAAAGCATGCTGGGATTGGTTAGAAAACCCAACAGGAAGTTCTGCATGTAAACATCCGGCAGCAATATCCAGTGTTTGGCGGCTCCACTTTGTATCCCGGAGTCAATGCTGTTTTTTTAACACTATATTTTCCATAGTTCATTAGATTGCTTGTCTCGTAGACTCCAGCGCATTGGACTCGCACAAACACGCTCTGTCTCCCCTGATCTCAGCCGGGGAGAGAGATGGAGGACACCTAGAAGCACCTGCTTCCGGGTTTTAGGGCATCCAGTGGTCACATTTGACCACGGCATTTGCAGGGTTAAGAGTCCACGAGCGGCATTACTGCTGATCGCAGGCATCAGTGCCGCATCTCTGCTGTTAAAAATGTAAATTTACCATCGGCGGTCAGAAAGGGGTCTTCTGATAGGTACAAGTTATCCCCTATAACTATCAGATGGGTAGGGGTCTTCCGGCTGGGACTGCCACTGATCATGTACCCCCCGCAGTGACGGTCGCGGCCGGTCTATGAGTCTGAGTTGCGTCCATTTATTTTGTGATTCGCCTGATGCTCTTCAGCCTTCAGTTTTGCGGTTTTGGTTTGGCCTCTCTTGCTGACCGTCCTCTCATCATCTACTCGATAATCTGCTTTGTTACCCAGCAGATTCCTCTGCCATGCCGATTACTAGCGGTAACAACATGGCGTCCGGTGTGGGAACCCTTATTGGTATTTTACTATTACTGGTCTCCATTTGAGGTCACCATTGTGTAGAGCCATTGACACAAGGATGAAGCCTTTGTAAGAGCATAAACCTAGTAATAACGGGGCAATAGCACGGGTACAAACAGCTTCCCTAGGATGGGACTGTGCAGGATGAATATGGCCACATGGTGGCGCACACGTGCCGGACATCTGGTCACAAAACAATAGGGAATGAACTTTAATGGCACTGCTACGCGGTTGGCACAGTATTATGTGCAGGCAGTGTATTATACCGACCTCCCTTCCTCTCTCACCACTTTTTTTTTTTTTTTTTTAAATCACCCTTTGCCCTGGGTTGTGCAAATCTCATAAAAACACATTTGTAGACGTTAAACTACAAAACTACATGAAGAAAATAATAGATATAAGAAATGTCAAAAATCATAGACATGAGAAACGTCTTGGTGAAACATGATGTGCGTGTTCCTGGTGGTCTGGGGCAGTGAATAGGTTAATGTCTGTATCCCCAGTGGTCTGGGGCACGGATTAGATTAATGTCTGTATCCCCGGTGGTCTGGGAAGTGAATAGGTTAATGTCTGTATCCCCGGTGGTCTGGGGCAGTGAATAGGTTAATGTCTGTATCCCCGGTGGTCTGGGGCAGTGAATAGGTTAATGTCTGTATCCCCGGTGGTCTGGGGCAGGGAATAGGTTAATATCTGTATCCCCGGTGGTCTGGGGCAGGGAATAGGTTAATGTCTGTATCCCCGGTGGTCTGGGGCAGGGAATAGGTTAATGTCTGTATCCCCGGTGGTCTGGGGCAGGGAATAGGTTAATGTCTGTATCCCCGGTGGTCTGGGGCAGGGAATAGGTTAATGTCTGTATCCCCGGTGGTCTGGGGCACGGATTAGGTTAATGTCTGTATCCCCGGTGGTCTGGGGCACGGATTAGGTTACTGTCTGTATCCCCGGTGGTCTGGGGCAGGGAATAGGTTAATGTCTGTATCCCCGGTGGTCTGGGGCAGGGAATAGGTTACTGTCTGTATCCCCGGTGGTCTGGGGCAGGAATAGGTTAATGTCTGTATCCCGGTGGTCTGGGGCAGGGAATAGGTTAATGTCTGTATCCCCGGTGGGTCTGGGGGCAGGGAATAGGTTAATGTCTGTATCCCGGTGGTCTGGGGCAGGGAATAGGTTAATGTCTGTATCCCCGGTGGTCTGGGGCAGGGAATAGGTTAATGTCTGTATCCCCGGTGGTCTGGGGCACGGATTAGGTTAATGTCTGTATCCCCGGTGGTCTGGGGCACGGATTAGGTTAATGATGCTTACCTGATGTCCAGCATTGTCCCTGTAGAATGAAGACTGAGACCTCCCCCCGCGCAGACCGTCCAGGAATCTGGAAAATCTCCAGTTTCTTCCTGAAGTAATCATAGAGATGATATTTATCTCTTCTTGTGATAGACATACATTGAACCAGTGGATGCACAGCCTGTCTGCAGAGTGTCAGTGGGGGCTGCTGATGGATGGGACAGGTCACATCACTCTCCATCAATGCTGGACTGTAAGTAAGTGATCATTAGGGTAAACAGGGATGTATACACAGGAATAGGTGGGTAGGGTGCTGCAAAAGTAAGGAACCAAAGAAGTTTTGGCAGCAAACTCCACAGAGGTAAGTTATGGTCAGGAGAAGTCATCATGGTGGCCTAGGACAGATGGAGAAGAAAAGGGAAAATGAATGCCTCCAGTCAGACGTCACCTGTGAATCACTGGATGTCACTTCTACTGTAATCACTTGAACATTCTGCCAGGGGGAGTCTTCATGTCAGGACTTAGCACCTTGTTTCTTCATGAACATTGAGCCTATAAACCTTCCCCACATTTACATATACATTCCCTATACGCTGCTGCCACCTACCTCCTCCTCCTCCTCCTACAGCCCTGACACATTTGGACGACATCCCTGTGCCTTGGTTAATAGTTAGCTCCCTCTTATATTTGCCTCCACACCTTGTTATAAACTTATTTTCTCAAATTCTGTGTAAGGAGCATCTTCTGAACATGGCCGGAGTCAGCAAATGTATGAAGTACAGTATGTTCCTATTCAACTTCATATTCTGGGTAAGTGACCTGTGTGTGATATCATGTGGTGATCCTCCTCCTGCTGCCGCCTTCCAGGGTCATATCTTTTTGGTGTTGCTGTTGATGCAGCCATAGGAGGTTTTTGGCAGTAAAATGGCAGCGTTAAATGATGCAAAACTGAAAAAAAACAAAAAGTGCTGCGGTTAGGTATAAACTGCTCCGCCGCTGTATTTCGGGGTTTCCTTTTTACTGACCTCACTGCGGCTGTAATCTGTGGCTCAGTACGATTTTGCTGATACCAACTTAATATTGTTTTAGTTTTTATACAGTAAATGGGAGGTTTTTTTTTTATACAGTGTATGCTGTTTTATCATTTTAAAAAAAGTGTATTTTTAGAGCCTGCTCCAAAAACTCCACTGTGATATATGTGTTCGTGACATGTCAGGAAGGTTTTAATATAAGACCCATGCGCAGTGCCCAGGGACCGCTCAGCATGGGGACGATTTACTATTTGATGTCATTTTTGGTTGGCAGGTCTGCGGTTGTGTTATTTTGGGAGTCTCCATATGGCTTCGAGTCAGTCCAGAAAATAAGCAGGTGAGTACGGCCAGTATATGTAATGTAATAATGCCGTTATATCATGGAGATTACACTGCTGTATGTCTGTGTCCAGACCACTCTGAACCAAAATCTCAATCGTTTGATGATAAGAAGTGAAATAAAGCAGCCTAAACATGGAGAAGGCACATACTGACAGTGTGCGAGCAGAGGGAATGATAACACTCGTCTATTAGCCCTGGGCTACACAGACATCTCAGCGACTGCTCTTCTGTGAATCCAGTGGTTACAGGTCACGTCTGCTCTTATTGTAGGCATTTTTTTTATCTTTTCTTCTCCATACATCCCAGACCCCCATGATGACTTCTCATAATGACTGCTGATTTACTGCTGGCTCCTCACGTTTGCAGCCTCAGCCTGTAAAGCATCACAAGAAATACAGACTCCAGACACCCTAAATACCGGCCTCAGACCCCACAGACACACGCTCCTCCTCCTTTGCTGCTCAGGACCTGCTGCTGATGTGACCTTTTCTGTGCAGGTCCTTTAACAGTCAGATATCTGTGCACGCTTCTTCTGTGGATAATTGTGCAAAGCAGTTTTGTGATGGATTTTGCAGAATTTGTAGAGATTTCTGCCTACTTTGGGCAGCCTTGGGTCGTGAGCAGCTGACCAAATTGCCAGCTCTGCGGTTCTGCTGCTAATTGTTGTGCGTCAGACTGCTCATTGCTGCTTTATGGTAAATGTAGTAAAACTTCCTTAAAACCGCCATTCTTATTTTCTCTGCTAATTTTCTCCTAGAAACTGGTTACTCAGGAAAGTTATGTGTTCTCGGCAGTTGATGTCATGATAGCAGCGGGAGCCATAATTATGGTGCTTGGATTTCTGGGATGCTGCGGAGCCATAAAGGAGAGTCCTTGTCTCCTTCTTCTGGTATGTGGGGCCACACGAACCTTCAGGAACCAGGAGGGGGGATCATTATCTTATACAAATCCATCTAATACAATCCTCTGTGTGCAGATAAAACGCCGCTCCTGTCCCTCAGGGTCATAATCTTCATTCATTGTAATCTTTACTCTGTATCAATAAAAGAACCATAAAAACTATAAAAGAGTGTCCGCCATAAAAGAGGGTGTGACGAAACCCGGAGCACAGAGGCTCGCTCGTCACAAAACTCTGGTTTAATTGCATCCCGGGACTCTGATTCCAAAGCATTCACCACCTGATATTTAATATTTTTTTATTTATTAGAAGCCCCGTACTGGGCTTCTAAATGGACCTAGACCCCCAGAACGTACCCTGAAAATGACCCTGAACCCGTACTGGGCTTCTAAATGGGTCCAGACCCCAGAAGGTACCCTGAGAATGACCCTGAACCCGTACCGGGCTTCTAAATGGACCTAGACCCCCAGAACGTACCCTGAACCCGTACTGGGCTACTAAATGGGTCCAGACCCCAGAACGTACCCTGAGAATGACCCTGAACCCGTACCGGGCTTCTAAATGGACCTAGACCCCCAGAACGTACCCTGAGAATGACCCTGAACCCGTACCGGGCTTCTAAATGGGTCCAGACCCCAGAAGGTACCCTGAGAATGACCCTGAACCCGTACCGGGCTTCTAAATTGGTCCAGACCCCAGAAGGTACCCTGAGAATGACCCTGAACCCGTACCGGGCTTCTGAATGGGTCCAGACCCCAGAACGTACCCTGAGAATGACCCTGAACCCGTACCGGGCTTCTAAATGGGTCCAGACCCCAGAACGTACCCTGAGAATGACCCTGAACCCGTACCGGGCTTCTAAATGGGTCCAGACCCCAGAACGTACCCTGAGAATGACCCTGAACCCGTACCGGGCTTCTAAATGGGTCCAGACCCCAGAACGTACCCTGAGAATGACCCTGAACCCGTACTGGGCTTCTAAATGGACCTAGACCCCCAGAACGTACCCTGAACCCGTACTGGGCTACTAAATGGGTCCAGACCCCAGAACGTACCCTGAGAATGACCCTGAACCCGTACCGGGCTTCTAAATGGACCTAGACCCCAGAACGTACCCTGAGAATGACCCTGAACCCGTACCGGGCTTCTAAATGGGTCCAGACCCCAGAACGTACCCTGAGAATGACCCTGAACCCGTACCGGGCTTCTGAATGGGTCCAGACCCCAGAAGGTACCCTGAGAATGACCCTGAACCCGTACCGGGCTTCTGAATGGGTCCAGACCCCAGAACGTACCCTGAGAATGACCCTGAACCCGTACCGGGCTTCTAAATGGGTCCAGACCCCAGAAGGTACCCTGAGAATGACCCTGAACCCGTACCGGGCTTCTAAATGGGTCCAGACCCCAGAACGTACCCTGAGAATGACCCTGAACCCGTACCGGGCTTCTAAATGGGTCCAGACCCCAGAACGTACCCTGAGAATGACCCTGAACCCGTACCGGGCTTCTAAATGGGTCCAGACCCCAGAACGTACCCTGAGAATGACCCTGAACCCGTACCGGGCTTCTAAATGGACCTAGACCCCCAGAACGTACCCTGAGAATGACCCTGAACCCGTACCGGGCTTCTAAATGGGTCCAGACCCCAGAACGTACCCTGAGAATGACCCTGAACCCGTACCGGGCTTCTAAATGGGTCCAGACCCCAGAACGTACCCTGAGAATGACCCTGAACCCGTACCGGGCTTCTAAATGGGTCCAGACCCCAGAACGTACCCTGAGAATCACCCTGAACCCGTACCGGGCTTCTAAATGGGTCCAGACCCCAGAACGTACCCTGAGAATCACCCTGAACCCATAGACCAGACTCTTAAAACGAACTCAGAACCCGGACCAGATCCTAAACAAGTCTGTCATCTAGAATAACTTTCCCCAAACCACAAAGAAGCGTTTTACGTGGCGTTCTTTATGGCGCTGGACTGTTTATCCAGAAATAGAGCGGGGGCGAGGGTCGTCCACACCTGACATATAGCTTTGCGGGGCGGCTGCTGCCCCGTTGTGTACTATTCTATAGCAGTTCTTAGGAGATTGTGATCATGTAACGGGGTATAAACACTGGGGATCTGCTGCCATGGGTCGTCATTACCAGCATTGTGGATGCCTGAAAAAAATGAATGAATTCTGCAGATTTCCACCATGGATCTTACCCTTTGCAATCCGCCATTCTCTTGGTCGCTCACTTTGTGTCTCTTTTCAGTTCTTCATTGGGTTGCTTTTGATCCTGGCGCTGCAGGTAACCGCAGGGATTCTAGCGGCGGTATATAAGCCGCAGGTAGGTTGGGCACTTGCATGTCGCCGCCTGATGCCAGGTCTAAATGAAAGTCATGTTATTGACCGAATATTTTGTTTCTTCTCCTTTGCAAGTCGGAAAAAAAAGTGAAAGAAACGTTGCAGAAGTTTTTACCATTAAATGAGAAAACTGAGGTCTTCCAGCAAATTGTAGAAATGATCCAAAAAGAGGTAAGTCAGCGGCCCCTGTAGGTTCACTGTGTGGACATCGGCGGTCATGCTGAATGTTAGTATCTAAGGGGCTGGTAGGATGGCTAACCCCTCACTATGAGGGGAACATACTGTACCCCGTTCAGTCAGAGACCCTGGATCACCCGGACAGATGTACAGACGTAGACATTAACGGCTCACTTACCTTATTAGATACATTGTGGAAGCAAATTTTAAATTGACACTTTACAGAAACCATTAAAGGGTCCAGTTTGGCGTTATCGGGTGCAGGGAACGCTCCCCATTTACCACTGATTGCACTTGGTCTTCACTTCTCATATCTGCAGGTTGTAAATCACCTGTTCAGGGTTATGTGCGAATATTCACTACATCTCTATACCAGACCGCACCCATTCATTACCGAAGACGCCAGAGATTTACCGACCATTGCCGCTCACATCATAAGCTTGCGGTTGTGTCCTCCTTTCGCACCGCGCTCTCCTCAATTCTCTGATTGATCCGGATCTTTATACAAATTCACTGTATTTCTGTCTCTTAGAACAAGTGCTGTGGGATTGTAAATGGCGCCAGTGACTGGGGAAACCGACCGCCAGAATCGTGTTCCTGCTCTTCACCATCTAAATGTCGTAATGGTTACTATGAACAGGTACGTGGGGCAGAGACGTATCCGCTATCTGTTCGTCCTGCGGATTTATAATGCTGTGCGTCTCTATGACCTTCCTTCTTCAGGATCACTAGAACTCGCGGGACGGTCATGCAGAGGCACGTGGCATTATAAATCCCGCATCAGTTCTGTTCAGAATTACAGCCTGTTCTATAGTTTGCGTTTTTCATACAGTTCTGGCTGCAAAGAAGTGAATAGGGCTTCAGTGAAAAACGCTTTAGGGGTCATTTATCAATGATGGTGTAACTTGCATCAAAAACATACTAACGATACAAATCAGAAGTGGCGATTTGTTTTGCCTCATATATCAAAAGGCGCCCGCCGCTTGTAAAATGTCACCTTTTTTAAATATCAACTTGATTATTCACCTATTTCTCTTTAGTTTTAAAACTAAAATGCGACATTTCTACCCCATCCCCCCCAACCGCACTTGAGACATTTGAAGCATATCTGCGACATTTCCAGGGGTAAATTGCGACTTTTGTCTGAGACTAAGGACATTTGTGTTATTGTTGGATGTCCGTTTACGGACAGAACACGGCTGTTTCGCTCATTTGTTTGTCCGGTTTTATTACTTACCGTCACAAGTTGCTTTTCTTTTCATAAATGTGAATTTTTACACAAAACACCGCCATATAATCCGGCTTAATCGTCCTCAACAATTGGAGCCATTTCTACCGATTAAATGAGGCGGAATATGCCCCAGTTTGATAGCCCCGCCCACTGGCGTGATGCATTCTTTATGGTGAAAATTCTGGAGAAAACAGTTGGTATATTTGGTGCAAATTAAAAAGCCGTTCTTTTTGGCGCATATTAAACACCATAATTCTGGCGAAACGTGCTTCGTAAATGCCCCCCTTTGTATCCAGATCCGGATGCAATGTGTTTTTCACTGATGGTTGCTCGGAGATGATGTTTGTAAATCTTCAGGGTTTTTTTCACTCACGTCAAAAGGGCATCAAAACGGATTGCACCCGCGCAGAAAAAACTGAAACACTTAACGCAATGGCGAACAAAACTGACTGAACTTGCTTGTGAAATGGTGCAAGTTTCATGCCAACAGGAGAACCCGTCTACTGTGCCCCCGCCCGTAACGGACTCACATATGTGTATTTTCCATTATACTGCATATTAACTCTATACGTGATTCTCATTAACCCCGTAGGGACCATTAATTGGATGCTTTCTTCCCTCCGCAGACGTGCTCTTCATTATTCATCGAAGCCTTCACAAAGCCCCATTTAATCATAATCGGGATTGCGTTTGGGCTCCTCGTGGTGGAGGTAACGGTTCACAATCTCACATCTTGGCTGACATCATGAAGTTGCTCACTCTCCCTTTTCCTCTCTATCTTGGCCCAGACCACCATGATGACCAGATGGAGATGATGGAGTCTTTTCAATGATTTCTGTGTGTGCTTCTTTCCAGCTCTGTGGCCTTGCTCTTTCCATGACCTTGTATTGTCAGATAAAGAAGAAATGAGGATTATCTCAGGCCGGAGGAGCCGGGGCTCCAAGTACAAGAACCTGTTCTGTGAGGCTCCGGATACAGTCCATTCTCTCTGCTTGGGCTTATGGCTGCAGACGAATTCAAGGTTTTTTTTTTTCATTTTCTATCTGTTTAATAATAATGAATAAATCAGGATTCTTCCCAATGCCCGTGACGTCAGGCTGGTTCTGTACAGATATCTATATGTCCGCAGTGTGATGGGGCTGGAGACAGATACATTTACTCTAGAAAAGGTAGAAGACGAGGATGACGGCAGAAGGAGCCCCGGGGTCCCTCGAGTCTGCGCTCCCAGGTTTACTGTCAGTTAATGATAATTTTGCACATGTATAGTGTATTGTATCAGATGTAATGTGACACTATTATAACCTACTATAATTATACTCTATGTAGGAGTGAGCTCCTCCACAGTGGATGTAATTCTCGATACTACCACAAGATGGAGACAGAGAACAATCGTTAAGATTGATATACCTCTGTAACGTCCCTCGTCTCCATCCCCTCCGCACATCGGGACGCAGACCTGTTTGTGTATATAAATGTATTCACACATATCCCTGTCCTCGGGAGCTCACAATCTAGTCTCCATAACACACACAACTGATGACTTTTGTTATGTTGGGCCCCCAAGAGCTAACTGTCTAAATCTTCCTGTCTCACACAATCTCTATAGACAGTTTTACAGATGTGGGAAGAAAGCACAGAAGAACAAGGAGAGAATACAGCCACCACTAGAGGGAGCTCAGGAGATTACTACATACAGATATATACAGCCACCACTAGAGGGAGCTCAAGAGATTACTACATACAGATATATACAGCCACCACTAGTGGGAGCTCACTACATACAGATTATACAGCCACCACTAGAGGGAGCTCACTACATACAGATTATACAGCCACCACTAGACGGAGCTCACTACATACAGATTATACAGCCACCACTATAGGGAGCTCACTACATACAGATTATACAGCCACCACTATAGGGAGCTCACTACATACAGATTATACAGCCACCACTAGAGGGAGCTCACTACATACAGATTATATAGCCACCACTAGAGGGAGATTACTACATACAGATTATACAGCCACCACTAGAGGGAGCTCACTATATACAGATTATACAGCCACCACTAGGGGGAGATCACTACATACAGATTATACAGCCACCACTAGAGGGAGCTCACTACATACAGATTATACAGCCACCGCTAGAGGGAGCTCACTACATACAGATATATACAGCCACCACTAGAGGGAGCACACTACATACAGATTATACAGCCACCACTAGAGGGAGCTCAGGAGATTACTACATACAGATTATACAGCCACCACTAGAGAGTGCTCACT
This sequence comes from Rhinella marina, assembly GCA_900303285.1. Classification (NCBI taxonomy): domain Eukaryota; kingdom Metazoa; phylum Chordata; class Amphibia; order Anura; family Bufonidae; genus Rhinella; species Rhinella marina. The sequence goes on from ONZH01031030.1 coordinate 38,282, forward strand.
ACATACAGATATATACAGCCACCATTAGAGAGTGCTCACTACATACAGATATATACAGCCACCACTAGAGGGAGCTCACTACATACAGATTATACAACCACCACTAGAGGGAGATTATTATACAGTCACCACCACTAGAGGGAGCTCACTACATACAGATTATACAGCCACCACTAGAGGGAGCTCACTATACATACAGATTATACAGTCACCACTAGAGGGAGCTCACTACATACAGATTATACAGCCACCACTAGAGGGAGATTACTACATACAGATATATACAGCCACCACTAGAGGGAGCTCAGGAGATTACTACATACAGATTATACACAGCCACCACTAGAGGGAGATTACTACATACAGATTATACAGCCACCACTAGAGGGAGCTCACTGGAGATTACAGATACAGATTACTACAGCCACCACTAGAGGGAGCTCACTACATACAGATTATACAGCCACCACTAGAGGGAGCTCACTACATACAGATTATACAGATTATACCACCACTAGAGGGAGAGCTCAACTACATATACAGATTATACAGCCACCACTAGAGGGAGCTCAATACATACAGATTATACAGCCACCACTAGAGGGGAGCTCACTACATACAGATTATACAGTCACCACTAGAGGGAGCTCACTACATACAGATTATACAGTCACCACTAGAGGGAGCTCAGGAGATTACTACATACAGATATATACAGCCACCACTAGAGGGAGCTCAGGAGATTACTACATACAGATTATACAGCCACCACTAGAGGGAGCTCAGAGATTACTACATACAGATTATACAGTCACCACTAGAGGGAGAGCTCACTACATACAGATTATACAGCCACCACTAGAGGGAGCTCACTACATACAGAGATTATACAGTCACCACTAGAGGGAGCTCACTGACATACAGATTATACAGCCACCACTAGAGGGAGCTCACTATATACAGATTATACAGTCACCACTAGAGGGAGCTCACTACATACAGATTATACAGCCACCACTAGAGGGAGATCACTACATACAGATTATACAGCCACCACTAGAGGGAGCTCAATACATACAGATTATACAGTCACCACTAGAGGGAGCTCACTACATACAGATTATACAGCCACCACTAGAGGGAGCTCACTATATACAGATTATACAGTCACTACTAGAGGGAGCTCAGGAGATTACTACATACAGATTATACAGCCACCACTAGAGGGAGCTCAGGAGATTACTACATACAGATATATACAGCCACCACTAGAGGGAGCTCAGGAGATGACTACATACAGATTATACAGTCACCACTAGAGGGAGCTCACTACATACAGATTATACAGCCACCACTAGAGGGAGCTCAATACATACAGATTATACAGTCACCACTAGAGGGAGCTCACGACATACAGATTATACAGCCACCACTAGAGGGAGCTCACTATATACAGATTATACAGTCACCACTAGAGGGAGCTCACTACATACAGATTATACAGCCACACTAGAGGGAGATCACTACATACAGATTATACAGCCACCACTAGAGGGAGCTCAATACATACAGATTATACAGTCACCACTAGAGGGAGCTCACTACATACAGATTATACAGCCACCACTAGAGGGAGCTCACTACATACAGATTATACAGCCACACTAGAGGGAGCTCACTATACAGATTATACCAGCCACCACTAGAGGGAGCTCAGGAGATTACTACATACAGATTATATACAGCCACCACTAGAGGGAGCTCAGGAGATTACTACATACACAGATTATACAGATTATACAGCCACCACTAGAGGAGCTCACTACATACAGATTATACAGCCACCACTAGAGGGAGCTCAGGAGATTACTACATACAGATTATACAGTCACCACTAGAGGGAGCTCACTACATACAGATTATACAGCCACCACTAGAGGGAGCTCAATACATACAGATTATACAGTCACCACTAGAGGGAGCTCACGACATACAGATTATACAGCCACCACCTAGAGGGAGATTACTACATACAGATTATACAGTCACCACTAGAGGGAGCTCACTACATACAGATTATACAGCCACCACTAGAGGGAGATTACTACATACAGATTATACAGCCACCACTAGAGGGAGATTACTACATACAGATATATACAGCCACCACTAGAGGGAGCTCAGGAGATTACTACATACAGATTATACAGCCACCACTAGAGGGAGATTACTACATACAGATTATACAGCCACCACTAGAGGGAAGCTCACTACATACAGATTATACAGCCACCACTAGAGGGAGCTCACTACATACAGATATATACAGCCACCACTAGAGAGAGCTCACTACATACAGATTATACAGCCACCACTAGAGGGAGCTCACTACATACAGATATATACAGCCACCACTAGAGGGAGCTCACTACATACAGATTATACAGTCACCACTAGAGGGGAGTTCACTACATACAGATTATATAGCCACCACTAGAGGGAGATTACTACATACAGATTATACAGCCACCACTAGAGGGAGCTCACTATATACAGATATATACAGCCACCGCTAGAGGGAGCAGACTACATACAGATTATACAGCCACCACTAGAGGGAGCTCAGGAGATTACTACATACAGATTATACAGCCACCACTAGAGAGTGCTCACTACATACATATTATACAGCCACCACTAGAGGGAGCTCAGGAGATGACTACATACCGATTATACAGCCACCATTAGAGAGTGCTCACTACATACAGATATATACAGCCACCACTAGAGGGAGCTCACTACATACAGATTATACAGCCACCACTAGAGGGAGCTCAGGAGATTACTACATACAGATTATACAGCCACCACTAGAGGGAGCTCACTACATACAGATATATACAGCCACCACTAGAGGGAGCTCACTACATACAGATTATACAGTCACCACTAGAGGGAGCTCACTACATACAGATTATATAGCCACCACTAGAGGGAGATTACTACATACAGATTATACAGCCACCACTAGAGGGAGCTCACTATATACAGATATATACAGCCACCGCTAGAGGGAGCAGACTACATACAGATTATACAGCCACCACTAGAGGGAGCTCAGGAGATTACTACATACAGATTATACAGCCACCGCTAGAGAGTGCTCACTACATACATATTATACAGCCACCACTAGAGGGAGCTCACTACATACAGATTATACAGCCACCACTAGAGGGAGCTCAATACATACAGATTATACAGTCACCACTAGAGGGAGCTCACTACATACAGGTTATACAGTCACCATTAGAGGGCGCACACTACCTACAGATTATACAGTCACCACTAGAGGGAGCTCACTACATACAGATTATACAGTCACCACTAGAGGGAGCTCACTACATACAGATTATACAGTCACCACTAGAGGGAGCTCACTACATACAGATTATATAGCCACCACTAGAGGGAACTCACTACATACAGATTATACAGCCACCACTAGAGGGAGCTCACTACATACAGATTATACAGCCACCACTAGAGGGAGATTACTACATACAGATATATACAGCCACCACTAGAGGGAGCTCAGGAGATTACTACATACAGATTATACAGCCACCACTAGAGGGAGCTCACTACATACAGATTATACAGCCACCACTAGAGGGAGATTACTACATACAGATATATACAGCCACCACTAGAGAGAGATTACTACATACAGATATATACAGCCACCACTAGAGGGAGCTCAGGAGATTACTATATACAGATTATACAGCCACCACTAGGGGGAGATCACTACATACAGATTATACAGCCACCACTAGAGGGAGCTCACTACATACAGATTATACAGCCACCGCTAGAGGGAGCTCACTACATACAGATATATACAGCCACCGCTAGAGGGAGCAGACTACATACAGATTATACAGCCACCACTAGAGAGTGCTCACTACATACATATTATACAGCCACCACTAGAGGGAGCTCAGGAGATTACTACATACCGATTATACAGCCACCATTAGAGAGTGCTCACTACATACAGATATATACAGCCACCACTAGAGGGAGCTCACTACATACAGATTATACAACCACCACTAGAGGGAGATTACTACATACAGATTATACAGTCACCACTAGAGGGAGCTCACTACATACAGATTATACAGCCACCACTAGAGGGAGATTGCTACATACAGATTATACAGTCACCACTAGAGGAAGCTCACTACATACAGATTATACAGCCACCACTAGAGGGAGATTACTACATACAGATTATACAGCCACCACTAGAGGGAGATTACTACATACAGATTATACAGCCACCACTAGAGGGAGCTCACTACATACAGATTATACAGCCACCACTAGAGGGAGCTCAGGAGATTACTACATACAGATTATACAGCCACCACTAGAGGGAGATTACTACATACAGATTATACAGTCACCACTAGAGGAAGCTCACTACATACAGATTATACAGCCACCACTAGAGGGAGATCACTACATACAGATTATACAGCCACCACTAGAGGGAGCTCACTACATACAGTTTATACAGCCACCACTAGAGGGAGCTCAGGAGATTACTACATACAGATTATACAGTCACCACTAGAGGGAGCTCAGGAGATTACTACATACAGATTATACAGTCACCACTAGAGGGAGCTCACTACATACAGATTATACAGCCACCACTAGAGGGAGATCACTACATACAGATTATACAGTCACCACTAGAGGGAGCTCGCTACATACAGATTATACAGCCACCACTAGAGGGAGATCACTACATACAGATTATACAGTCACCACTAGAGGGAGCTCAGGAGATTACTACATACAGATTATACAGTCACCACTAGGGGGTTTAGTACATAGTTCATACCCCAGAAAATAGTCCATATTATAGGGACAAGTCCAGACTATTACAGTGAATAAGCGCTTTTATTAATTCACAAAACTAAAAAAAATATACTCTTTCCCAATAAACTACGACTCTACGGCCGCCTGGACTTTTGTAAAGAGTATACGATGTATATTTATAGTGCGTAAAAATTCTGTACAACATTTACAGCCAAATCCATGGAAGGGCATCCACTGCAGCGTGCGCAATGCTCTGCAGAATCAGTGTGATAAACCTCAGTCCAATACATAGAGTCCATCTCAGTGTCCAGCACTGTAAGTCCGTGACTTCCTGGAGAAGAGCTCACCGCCATTTGCCATTTTTGTGCACATTCTTCTTCTTTCTGTGACATTTAGGCCTAGAAATGGTTTTGTCCAAGGTGATAAATGGACTCCCATAACATGGTCCACCCATGAGGGTAAAAAGAAAAAACATGACGCTTCAGCTCAGTGTCAGAAAGCTGCCAGCAAATCCATGGGATTCATGACATTTAACGTCTCCTTTATCCCAGGCACTGGACGCGACTTGTGTTTCTAGTTTCCTGCATGCTCCTGATGATGCAGACCATATGCTTTACAGCCTCCGCCTGACACTACAAGCCCAGCGTCGACAGCTTTGACTTCTTTGGTCATAAAACGTGTAATTACTACAAGGAAAGTCCATCAAGCGCAGCCGTCTCAGATGTTGCTGATGACTTAGATGCATTGAGACGTTGTCTTAGTTTAGGTTAAATCTGCTAAAATTTACCTTAAAGTACAGCAGCTGAAGCGTCCCCAATATCAGCGAATGAACTGAATCTGGTCATGAATCCCAGCACCTCCCCTGAGGAGAAGACGCTTCATGGGTCTGAGACATCCGATTATAGCCCAGAAATGGTTCACAAACCGTCCACAAAGAGCGCGGGCCGGAGCGTTACGAGGTATAATGGTGCAGCGGGGATCACTCACTCACACGTTATTTATAAGGCCGCAGGAATCTTGAGACTTTGGCGCGCAGGAGTCTGATGAAGGATTTTGGGAACATTTCCCTGGATTCCTGAGCTGTGTATTTGAAGTAGTTCTGGGGGTGCGCGAGGACTTCAAACAGCGCCTTAATCAGCTTCTTATCCTGAAAAAATACCAACAGGACAGAAGGATGAGGACAACAGCCAAGTCCAAGTCCTGGACGCTCCCGAGACCCTCCCTGCAGCCCCGGACCAGTATTTACCATATGGCTCTAGAATTAGGGATCCTTCTTTACAGGTGAAGTTATAGCTGTGACCAGCAGGTGGCGGCCCAGGCCGTATTAGGACACATTCACATGGGGCAGATTTGTTGCAGGGCCCTATGCACATGTGAATATACCCTACAACGGGAGCCAAGAGGTCAGGGAACTGCTTCCGTGGCTGCGCCCTTCCTTTTTTCAAGCTACTGAGTCCTCAACTTTTTGTCGTAAGTCTCCCTGTGGCAACGCAGCGTCCTCTACAGGTCTATGCTGGACCTGAGCAGATGATATAAACTTTACCTTCAATATCTCCTGGTGATTCTCCGATGCGTATAATCTCCCATCTCGGACGATATCCTCTATGAGCTCCTGATAATCTTCTGAAAGAAATATGAAAAATTAGGTTGTCAGTGATCACAGAATGGAAGTAAGAGCCCTGACCACAGGAGCTTACAATCTATGAGATTCTGAGCATAAATGGTGGGGGGAGAGCAAGAGCCAATAGTCCAGGTTACAATCCTGCTGGGGTGAAGACGAGGGGGTCATTCTCATGATCAGACTCTTACCATCATACGTCACATATGGAACCTGGAAGCCTTTGGCGCTGTTCATCTCATTAGAACGGAACTGTATCCAGAGTTTCTTAGACCGCGAAGTGAATGCGATCGGACGCTCGTAGGTCTGACAAGTCTCATATGTTGTCACCGAATTTGAAGAAGCTTCACAAGAAATAAGGGGACAACATTTCCATCAGTAACTGATTTGTAGTGAAATAGTTAACAAAAGGGGCACTGAAACTCGATCAATCGCCAAATAGGGGGCGCTGTAACCCAATCACCAGAAGGAGGGGGCGCGCCGTGACCCGACCACCAGATTCGGCGCACTATTCTGGATGCTGATACTCACGGCTCTTCCTCATCACCAGGTAATCTCCACATTCGTCTTCTATTGGTAGGAAGATCTCTGGCACCACGATAAGGATCCGCCTCTTCGGGGGTGGGGTGATGTTCCAGGTACACTCTGTGTTTGCTGGGTAATTTCCGGGGTAATTAGGAGACTCAATGTAACCGGAGTAATCCCCCAGCTCCCCCCCACACTGCCGGTCTGAAGAGGATGGAGACGGCACGTTATAACGGACACCATGATGACAAAATATGTGAAACTGTATTAGACAATTGCTGATACGACTGTTATATACTGAAGATCTAACGCATTTCTGAGGATCCGACCTCTTTAGGGCTTCATCAGTTACAATGTATCAATAAGGATGGAGTCTAGGATGTGACTGGATACAATTGTAACAGATGCTCAGCTGTAACAGATCAGGACAGTTTTCAGCCTCTGGACCTAAACAAGAATGGGCCGAGTCATTTGAAGCAAGCAGAGATCTTAGGGAAGAACAGAAACCAGGAGAGTGTTTCATGATCTAATGATTGGGCAGAGAACGCCTCATGTGGGTAACGTCCCCCATCCCCACAGATTCCCTGCTGGATCCACGTGTCCCCCCCCAATCCGCTCTGTCCTGTGATGTAACATTGTATCTTTTTGCTTACATTGTTTATAAATACATTGTATCAATAACCCTAACCCAATTACTCCTAAGTGTCTGCAGTATAAACCTTGCAGCTTTTAAAGTGATGGGTGCGGTGACGAGGATGCGTGCTGGCCGGGCGCTCCGCACAGAATCCTCCAGCGTTGCGCTGCTTTTCTGGAAAGTGATGAAAAACAGCAGCGGCTGCGGTACGTGGTGCCAAATATCACAGCTGCCTGCCATCTAGGTGCTTAACCCCGTCATGTGCGACCCGCAGATATATAACACCCACTACACTGGAGTCATCCCTGACTAATCCTCTGCTGCGGCTTCCAGTAAAGGAAACTACCCCTCCCCCACTGACAACTTATAGTGCATCAACCTCCAATAAATAGAAGAAGGGTGTTATTCAACATGGCCGCCATTACAGCTTCCACAGACACACTGCGCCACATTTACTAATGGACCAGCAACAATTTTAGAGGTACAGTGTTGCAAGTCCACTTTTCTGTCCAGCCGTGCACCACAATTTCCATGCACAGACGTTTTTTGCCTTGTACGCCAGTTGGGTGTGAAAAGGGTGGGGGCTTGACTCCAGGCAAATTTATTTACATTTATATCTGTTGCTGGCGCAGACGGCCACAGACGAGCATAATTTATGACGAGGCAGCGCAGAAAGAAAAAGCCGCTGTTAGCCAATGTGCCCCCCTCATTTCTCCAAACTCCAGAATGTCCACTATGCCGCGCACGGCCGCAGAGCCGGGACTGATGTCACATAGGAAAGGCTACTTCAGATTCCTTAGTCACTTACTTTTACACTGGGTGATGTTAGTTGATCCGTCAAAGTCAGTGCTGGTGTTCACCGGGCAAGAAATACAATGATTCTGTCCAAACTCCGGCTGATAAGTCCCCACTGGGCAGCGGATACATCTGTGCGACGTCGCATTGTAGGAATGTCCTGGGGAACACTGAACTGGAAGACCCGAGAGATAAGTACAATGAAAGTATTATACTCCAGAGCTGCACTCACTATTCTGCTGGTGCAGTCACTGTGTACATACATTACTTATCCTGAGTTACATCCTGTATTATACTCCAGAGCTGCACTCACTATTCTGCTGGTGCAGTCACTGTGTACATACATTACTTATCCTGTACTGATCCTGAGTTCCATCCTGTATTATACTCCAGAGCTGCACTCACTATTCTGCTGGTGCAGTCACTGTGTACATACATTACTTATCCTGTACTGATCCTGAGTTATATCCTGTATTATACTCCAGAGCTGCACTCACTATTCTGCTGGTGCAGTCACTGTGTACATACATTACTTATCCTGTACTGATCCTCAGTTATATCCTGTATTATACTCCAGAGCTGCACTCACTATTCTGCTGGTGCAGTCACTGTGTACATACATTACTTATCCTGTACTGACCCTGAGTTACATCCTGTATTATACTCCAGAGCTGCACTCACGATTCTGCTGGTGCAGTCACTGTGTACATACATTACTTATCCTGTATTATTCTCCAGAGCTGCACTCACTATTCTGCTGGTGCAGTCACTCTGTACATACATTACCTATCCTGTACTGATCCTCAGTTATATCCTGTATTATACTCCAGAGCTGCACTCACTATTCTGCTGGTGCAGTCACTGTGTACATACATTACTTATCCTGTATTATTCTCCAGAGCTGCACTCACTATTCTGCTGGTGCAGTCACTCTGTACATACATTACTTATCCTGTACTGATCCTCAGTTATATCCTGTATTATACTCCAGAGCTGCACTCACTATTCTGCTGGTGCAGTCACTGTGTACATACATTACTTATCCTGTACTGACCCTGAGTTACATCCTGTATTATACTCCAGAGCTGCACTCACTATTCTGCTGGTGCAGTCACTGTGTACATACATTACTTATCCTGTACTGATCCTCAGTTACATCCTGTATTATACTCCAGAGCTGCACTCACTATTCTGCTGGTGCAGTCACTGTGTACATACATTACTTATCCTGTACTGATCATGAGTTCCATCCTGTATTATACTCCAGAGCTGCACTCACTATTCTGCTGGTGCAGTCACTGTGTACATACATTACTTATCCTGTACTGATCCTGAGTTACATCCTGTATTATACTCCAGAGCTGCACTCACTATTCTGCTGGTGCAGTCACTGTGTACATACATTACTTATCCTGTACTGATCCTGAGTTCCATCCTGTATTATACTCTAGAGCTGCGCTCACTATTCTGCTGGTGCAGTCACTGTGTACATACATTACTTATCCTGTACTGATCCTGAGTTCCATCCTGTATTATACTCCAGAGCTGCGCTCACTATTCTGCTGGTGCAGTCACTGTGTACATACATTACTTATCCTGTACTGATCCTCAGTTACATCCTGTATTATACTCCAGAGCTGCACTCACTATTCTGCTGGTGCAGTCACTGTGTACATACATTACTTATCCTGTACTGATCCTCAGTTACATCCTGTATTATACTCCAGAGCTGCACTCACTATTCTGCTGGTGCAGTCACTGTGTACATACATTACTTATCCTGTACTGATCCTGAGTTACATCCTGTATTATACTCCAGAGCTGCACTCACTATTCTGCTGGTGCAGTCACTGTGTACATACATTACTTATCCTGTATACTCCAGAGCTGCACTCACTATTCTGCTGGTTCTTAGTGGAAGCAGTCACCACTCCTCAGCCGAGCTTCTGTAATGCAGGGAGGGTCCGTTTTTGCCTACATTAGATGACTGTACGGAGCCTGAACAAACTGGGAATGCTGGGAGATTTCAACTCTAAAGCTGCGAAATTAAAGTGTTGAAGATACTGTGCTCTTAACCCCTTCCTTCCCAGCCTGGTAATCACCTCTAGTTTCACAGTCGTGGAAAGACGAGGCGCCGCTCTGCTTGGTTGTTAGTCCTCCGCCACAGGAAATACAAGACGTGCGCCCAGATTCCGGCTGGTACGTCCCGAGCGGACATGGACCACAAGGCCGAAAACCATCTGAGGAGACTTCACCTGGAGGACATACACCTGGACGACAAGAAAAGGGCAACTGGTTAGAACAGACACAATATTCCCTGGCGGCTCCACAGATGGAGTAGACTTTATTGTAGAGCAGTCTTCGATACATGAGGGCTGCTGCTTTTAGGAGACATCTCTGCAATAAGGTCCACTCATCAGTACATGTGATGAGCCTACAGTCTGTGCGCTAGGTCAGCTGACCACTAGATGGCGCCGTTACATGAGGCTTCATGAACTACAGCAATGTCCTATGAAGAAGCCGCTGAGATCTGAGCCGGGACATTTCGCCTTTATCTGCGTAGAGGATTACACTGGGCACAGGTCAGTGCTCGGCTGTACTGTGGGTCCAGCCACTTTTCTGGGGAACACTGCACCCCTAACCTGATCCCCCTGATCCACTCCCAAGGACAGGAACTTGCAGTCACTTTACTGAAATATTGAGTCTCTTACTCCAGCCAGAGCTGTATTCACAACATTTGCACTGAGCGCCATTATACAAGAATAGTAAAATGCTCCCTGCAGCTCTGGATGTGACTGGAGTACAAGACATCATGCATCTCGAGATGGACACAAGATCTGCAGGTGGAGCTCCTCATGCTCTGCGTCGATTACCTCCACACTCAGACACGTCTCGAGCACCAGCGTGCTTTGGGTGGTCCCGGTTGTCGGGGCAGATTTCACACGTTATCTGCCCTTCCTCGCTCTGATACGTTCCGTGTGGACATAAGACGCACTGCTCCTTGTCCTCGTCGTAGTACGTTCCGGCACGACAGCTAGCTGATAGAAAGAGGAGAAAACTGCGCTGGTTAATGGCGGCAGAAGCGCTGACCGGGTGCAAGCGAAGCAAGAAAGGCTCAGCCGAGTTGTTAGAGGGTGCGACTGTCCACAGGCTTACTGATTGTTTCCAATAGCAACCAGGAACTTTGTGAGTGCAGCTCTGGAGTACTTACTGCAGACAGGTGTGCAACACAGTTTATCCTGGTGCATGAATACAATACAAGAACCAGCAGTAAAGACTGACACTCAGGCAGGGCAGAAACAGAAAGGTAGACAGAGGAGTGTAATCTCCATGGCAGAGTTAGCACGAGGAGCAGACGGATACAGGGGAAGACTAATTCTATGTGTCTCGGTTACTAAGTCTTTGAGGACCCCCCTCCCCCCAACAGTCCTATATATATAAAAAAAAAAAAAACATCCTGAGGCCTCATGCACACGATCGTTGATCCCGTGACGATTCCACAGACAGATCCGTGATCCACACCGCAAAACAGCTGTTACTTTCTCGTGCTATATTGAAGCTGCAAGTCCACGTAAAATATAGGGTGGGGGCCGCTGCTCCAATCGTCTCTGGCTTCTCCTCCCTTCATAACGGCCTCCTCGACCTCTGAACCGCCGTTCGTTATTCCTTCGCTTCCTTCCTTTCTGCTGCCTGGCGGTTCAGAGGTCAAGGAGGCCGTTATGAAGGGAGGAGAAGCCAGAGACGATTGGAGCAGCTTTTGTAAAATCAGTGATTTTTGTTCCTTAGCGCGGACCCCGCCCTATATTTTATGTGTTTCGCAAAAAAGTAGTGCATGCACCGTGGGGTTGTGTGTCTCTGTTCCGCAGCAGACCTTCCAAATTCTGGACCCATTCATGTGAATGGCTCCACGTCCGTGATGTGGTGAGCTCACGGCCGATACCTGCATATTGTGGACCCTCTGTTTGCGGGCTGCAATATGGGCGCGGCCACGGGCATGAGCCCTAAAGGAGATGCTGTGGATCCAGAGCATTAGATGGATGTCGTCGGACCCCCCTGACTACAGCAGGACCATCTACCCATGAGGAAATCTGCTGCCTACAAGTGTTCAGGGGATGGGTGAGCAGTAACAGAGGAATGAGGAGAGGATTGAGGAGAGGGGGACAGAGGAGCGAGTCTGGCAGGGAGCAGAGGATTGAGGAGAAGGGGACAGAGGAATGAGGAGAGGATTGAGGAGAGGGGGACAGAGGAGCGAGTCTGGCAGGGAGCAGAGGATTGAGGAGAAGGGGACAGAGGAATGAGGAGAAGGGCAGAGAGGACTAGTCTGACGGGGGGCAGAGGATTGAGGAGAAGGGGACAGAGGACTAGTCTGACGGGGGGCAGAGGATTGAGGAGAAGGGGACAGAGGACTAGTCTGACGGGGGGCAGAGGATTGAGGAGAGGGGGAGAGAGGATTGAGGAGAAAGGAACGGAGGGTTGAGGAGAGGGGGGCAGAGGAGCGAGTCTCACTAGGGAGAGAAGATTAGGGAGAGGGGACAGAGGATTGAGGAGAGGGGACAGAGGATTGAGGAGAGGGGGACAGAGGATTGAGGAGAGGGGGACAGAGGATTCAGGAGAGGGGGACAGAGGATTCAGGAGAGGGGGACAGAGGAATGAGTAGAGGGGGACAGAGGATTGAGGAGAAGGGGACAGAGGAGCAAGTCTGGCGGGGGGACAGAGGATTGAGGAGAGGGGGAGAGAGGATTGAGGAGAAAGGAACGGAGGGTTGAGGAGAGGGGGGCAGAGGAGCGAGTCTCACTAGGGAGAGAAGATTAGGGAGAGGGGGACAGAGGATTGAGGAGAGGGGGACAGAGGATTGAGGAGAGGGGGACAGAGGATTGAGGAGAGGGGGACAGAGGATTGAGGAGAGGGGGACAGAGGATTGAGGAGAGGGGGACAGAGGATTGAGGAGAGGGGGACAGAGGAATGAGTAGAGGGGGACAGAGGATTGAGGAGAAGGGGACAGAGGAGCAAGTCTGGCGGGGGGACAGAGGATTGAGGAGAGGGGGACAGAGGATTGAGGAGAGGGGGAGAGAGGATTGAGGAGAAAGGAACGGAGGGTTGAGGAGAGGGGGGCAGAGGAGCGAGTCTCACTAGGGAGAGAAGATTAGGGAGAGGGGGACAGAGGATTGAGGAGAGGGGGACAGAGGATTGAGGAGAGGTGGACGGAGGATTGAGGAGAGGGGGACAGAGGAATGAGGAGAGGGGGACAGAGGAATGAGGAGAGGGGGACAGAGGATTGAGGAGAGGGGGACAGAGGATTGAGGAGAGGGGGACAGAGGAGCGAGTCTGGCGGGGGGGACAGAGGATTGAGGAGAGGGGGACAGAGGAATGAGTAGAGGGGGACAGAGGAATGAGTAGAGGGGGACAGAGGAATGAGTAGAGGGGGACAGAGGATTGAGGAGAAGGGGACAGAGGAATGAGGAGAGGGGGACAGAGGAGCAAGTCTGGCGGGGGGACAGAGGATTGAGGAGAGGGGGACAGAGGATTGAGGAGAGGGGGACAGAGGATTGAGGAGAGGGGGGCAGAGGATTGAGGAGAAGGGGACAGAGGATTGAGGAGAAGGGGACAGAGGAATGAGGAGAAGAGGACAGAGGATTGAGGAGAGGGGGCAGAGGATTGAGAAGAGGACAGAGGATTGAGGAGAGGGGGGCAGAGGATTGAGGAGAAGAGGACAGAGGATTGAGGAGAGGGGGACAGAGGATTGAGGAGAAGGGCACAGAGGAATGAGGAGAAGGGGACAGAGGATTGAGAAGAAAGGAACAGAGGATTGAGGAGAGGGGGGACAGAGGATTGAGGAGAAGGGGACAGAGGAATGAGGAGAAGGGGACAGAGGAATGAGGAGAAGGGGACAGAGGAATGAGGAGAAGGGGACAGAGGAATGAGGAGAAGGGGACAGAGGAATGAGGAGAAGGGGGGCAGAGGAATGAGGAGAGAGGGGCAGAGGAATGAGAGAGGGGGGCAGAGGATTGAGGAGAAGGGGGGCAGAGGATTGAGGAGAAGGGGGCAGAGGATTGAGGAGAAGGGGGCAGAGGAATGAGGAGAGGGGGGCAGAGGAATGAGGAGAGGGGGGCAGAGGATTGAGGGGAGGGGGGCAGAGGATTGAGGGGAGGGGGGCAGAGGATTGAGGAGAGGGGGACAGAGGATTGAGGAGAGGGGGACAGAGGATTGAGGAGAGGGGGGCAGAGGATTGAGGAGAGGGGGGCAGAGGATTGAGGAGAGGGGGGCAGAGGATTGAGGAGAGGGGGGCAGAGGATTGAGGAGAGGGGGGCAGAGGATTGAGGAGAAGGGGACAGAGGATTGAGGAGAGGGGGGCAGAGGATTGAGGAGAGGGGGACAGAGGATTGAGGAGAGGGGGGCAGAGGATTGAGGAGAGGGGGGCAGAGGATTGAGGAGAGGGGGGCAGAGGATTGAGGAGAGGGGGGCAGAGGATTGAGGAGAAGGGGACAGAGGATTGAGGAGAGGGGGGCAGAGGATTGAGGAGAGGGGGACAGAGGATTGAGGAGAAGGGGGGCAGAGGATTGAGGAGAGGGGGACAGAGGATTGAGGAGAGGGGGGCAGAGGATTGAGGAGAGGGGGGCAGAGGATTGAGGAGAAGGGCGCAGAGGAATGAGGAGAGGGGGGCAGAGGATTGAGGAGAGGGGGACAGAGGATTGAGGAGAAGGGGGGCAGAGGATTGAGGAGAGGGGGACAGAGGATTGAGGAGAGGGGGGCAGAGGATTGAGGAGAGGGGGGCAGAGGATTGAGGAGAGGGGGCAGAGGATTGAGGAGAAGGGGACAGAGGATTGAGGAGAGGGGGGCAGAGGATTGAGGAGAGGGGGACAGAGGAATGAGGAGGGGGGGCAGAGGATTGAGGAGAGGGGGACAGAGGACTGGGGTCTGTTTACTCCCCTATTAACCAGTTACATAGGACTGCAGGTAACATCTGCACTCAAGGATCACAAAGCATAAATGAAGCAGCAGCGAGCAGTGACTACATCAGCTCTGCTACATCTTGGTGCAGCACCACATTTCAGGTTGTGATGCAAACCAGATGGGCCTTTCCTTGTGTAAACCTTGAGCTGCGGATCTGCCTCGCCTCAGCTGTCAGGATCCGGCGCTCTGACTTGCTGCGCAGGATTCCTGTAAAGTCTTGTGAAATCCGAGGATACGTTTTATTTCACTTCGTGTTAAACAATCATTTCTATATAAATAATGGGGGGGTGTCAGGAATTATGCAACTGGTTCACCTTGAGGTCCGAACGTGCGATACTTGTCAGCGGGTCCTGATAGGATTCGATCGCCGCCTCCATTCGAGTGCTGCACTTCAGACTCCTATTGACTTGAGGTATTAAAAAATCAAGAATTCAAATCCCCATCGTCTTTGGCCTCGGACAATGGGAGCAATTGGCTTCAGCAGACTCCATTTTCATAGTGGGGTCTTTTGTGAGTCTCCAGTGACCATTAAAAGCCCATTCGGGGGTCTTCACACAGCTGGTTTTTAATACTCTGGGGGCTTTTGTGATGTAAAATGGGGCCTCGCAGGGGGCGCTCCGGATTAGTGGCCACAAAGACATTTAAAGGGACCTGACCTCCATTCAGACATTGTGTCTTCTAAGTATCTGATGCCACAGACCCCCCCATTCATTTCAGTTGTTGAATGTGAACTCACCGCCGAGGTAAGAGCCGCTCCTGCGCAGCCCAAACTGTCGCCGCAAAACGGATTCTCGCATTGTTAACGCAATTTACACTTCGTTTGGGCTTTTCACTGGCTCCAGGAGACCAGGAATTATTAACCCTGAATGTGCTGCAAAATCCCAACACTCTTGGCTGGGGCGGCAATGGGGGCGACAGCAAAGATCTGCATGTGAAAGACGGAAATGTGCAGGAGCAGTGTGCTGGTATGTACGGGAGTCTGATAGTCCGGAAATCCTTCAGACCCAGGGACATAATGATGCCGGATTATCAGGATCTGACCCAGGAACCCTTATCTTCAGGATGAGTGATGTCCTATATCCAGATCCCCTCACAAGTCTCAGGACCTATTGCTTTTTACTGTATGTAGCTGTCGGGGCGCATCATGAAGTGAGGGATGTGATCTGCCAGGAGGAGGCGCCATTGTAGTAAAATTTTTAGGGGGTTATTACAGGAGCAGCCATCATTATCGCGTCTGGATCCTTGTCTACAATACCTCTGAAGCAAAAGTTAAAAATAACATCAATGGAGGCGGGGGAGGGGTGCGGGAGATCGTCAATGAGGTCTACAACGTATGAAGAAAGAAAAATACTGTGTATGTCACACTGCAACCACCGGGGGCACTGTTCTATAGCTCCCTGCCTATAGCGTACTTGTCTCCAACCAGCAGCGCCCCATCTGTTGCAAAACTACAAATCCCAGCATGCCCTGACATGTGGCATATAAATGGTATATTAATTTGCACCCTCTTCTTTCGCATTGATCTGCCTGCGTATTAGTTTTCACTGCCTGGAATTCTATTCCTGAATCCACAGTTATAAGCTCCCTCCAGTTAGAGGAGCGGAGGCGGTATATGGTGGTTAGTATATCGCCAGTGTCCTCCTATCCATTACTCTGAGTTCCAGGGCCAGACGGCGAGACTGGTAGACGGACTTCAGCGTAATACAATCTATTTACTTAGCGTAAAGGACATTTTCTTTGTGGCCAATTAACGTGTCAAGCCCCCGGATAATAAAGGAGGTACAAGGTGTTAGGGAGAAGGGTCAGCGTCATCTCAATCCCTTTGGATTATGGAAACCATGCTTCTGAGGAAGAAAGAGCCTGCAGAAGGCCCGTCACATCGAATGAGCGTCACCTCGTGTGAGGGGCGTGCAAATGTTTACATGACAGGGCTGTGTGATAGAACTAACAATAGAGGGGATTACAAGGGCTATTCAGTACGGATCGTCACATACAGTAACGCTGCGGGGCAGCACAAAGTAGGTAAAATCTGCAGCACGTGTTACACAAACATAACCGGAAATTCATTGCAGAAATCCCACCTTGTATGGCCAACCCTAACAGTGAATGACCCCCAACGCTCCTGATGTTGACCTCCCCTGTAGTGTTCTAGAAATGGACAATTATGGATTACAGGCAGTTTTACTTCCAGTATAGTGTGCGCCAGTGTCAGTGTGAAGCGCTTACCGCATCGATTGTCCACGCGGATTTGTCCACTTCCGCACGCCTCTTGGTTTTCTGATGATCGAGGCATTTTCTTTGAGACCTCAAAATCCTTTCCGGATAGTCGCACATGAAAGTTGTCCTTGCCAATCGCTTTCCGCAGGGTCCTGATAGTCTTGCGCAGCCTTTTTTCTGCTTTCCCACGGACACAGCTGAGACTGCAAGTCTCTGAAGAAAATAAAAGGGCTTTGCATAAGTGTTAACGCCCTAGAGAGCTCAGTGGTGCATTGATACAACATTGGGCCGAGCGCCGAGAACCGTCACCTGTTATATTCCCAAACACACAATACAAAACAGGAGATACTTGTGATCAAGACAAAGAAGCGGAAGGAGTCAGGAAAGTAAAAGCGCGGCATGAAAACTTCCAACATGTTGCAACTTTGCATGTTATTAGACCAACCTGTCACCTCCTTCTGGTTTACGTCCAGCTCAAAGTGAGCAGTCACAAGGGTCTCCTTGGCAGATGTCTTGCGTCCACTCAGCCGTCTCTTACACGTTATGTTGACGAAGAAAAGGCTTTCATAGACGTAGGATTGTCTCTCTGTGCGGAAAGAGATGAAAGAAGCAGCAGAGGCGGTAATTCCAGGACAGAATAATGACAGCGTCTCCGGATACAGTGTAACACCCCATCGATCACGCTCCCCTCTGTTATCTGTGCCGCTTATTGCAGACACTCGGACGCCAGAGTCTCCAAAATAGAGGTTTATGTTCTCAGATTCTGCTCATCTCTGACATTCATCCCATAAAGCGCGCGGTTACGGTATAAAGATAATTATTGTACAATTAGCATTAAAGACGCCACATATCTTCCATGGATAGCAGTACAGCAGAGGAGCGGCTGATATCAGTCACATATGATGTAATGTCTCTGGAGGTTATATCAGTACTGGAGCGTTATAAGAGGAGCGGCTGATATCAGTCACATATGATGTAATGTCTCTGGAGGTTATATCAGTACTGGAGCGTTATAAGAGGAGCGGCTGATATCAGTCACATATGATGTAATGTCTCTGGAGGTTATATCAGTACTGGAGCATTATAAGAGGAGCGGCTGATATCAGTCACATATGATGTAATGTCTCTGGAGGTTATATCAGTACTGGAGCTTTATAAGAGGAGCGGCTGATATCAGTCACATATCATGTAATGTCTCTGGAGGTTATATCAGTACTGGAGCATTATAAGAGGAGCGGCTGATATCAGTCACATATCATGTAATGTCTCTGGAGGTTATATCAGTACTGGAGCATTATAAGAGGAGCGGCTGATATCAGTCACATATGATGAAATGTCTCTGGAGGTTATATCAGTACTGTAGCGTTATAAGAGGAGCGGCTGATATCAGTCACATAGGATGTAATGTCTCTGGAGGTTATATTAGTACTGGAGCGTTATAAGAGGAGCGGCTGATATCAGTCACATATGATGTAATGTCTCTGGTGGTTATATCAGTACTGGAGCGTTATAAGAGGAGCAGCTGATATCAGTCACATATGATGTAATGTCTCTGGAGGTTATATCAGTACTGGAGCGTTATAAGAGGAGCGGCTGATATCAGTCACATATGATGTAATGTCTCTGGAGGTTATATCAGTACTGGAGCATTATAAGAGGAGCAGCTGATATCAGTCACATATGATGAAATGTCTCTGGAGGTTATATCAGTACTGGAGCATTATAAGAGGAGAAGCTGATATCAGTCACATATGATGAAATGTCTCTGGAGGTTATATCAGTACTGGAGCATTATAAGAGGAGCGGCTGATATCAGTCACATATGATGTAATGTCTCTGGAGGTTATATCAGTACTGGAGCGTTATAAGAGGAGCGGCTGATATCAGTCACATATGATGAAATGTCTCTGGAGGTTATATCAGTACTGGAGCGTTATAAGAGGAGCGGCTGATATCAGTCACATAGGATGTAATGTCTCTGGAGGTTATATCAGTACTGGAGCGTTATAAGAGGAGCGGCTGATATCAGTCACATATCATGTAATGTCTCTGGAGGTTATATTAGTACTGGAGCGTTATAAGAGGAGCGGCTGATATCAGTCACATATGATGTAATGTCTCTGGTGGTTATATCAGTACTGGAGCGTTATAAGAGGAGCAGCTGATATCAGTCACATATGATGTAATGTCTCTGGAGGTTATATCAGTACTGGAGCGTTATAAGAGGAGCAGCTGATATCAGTCACATATGATGTAATGTCTCTGGAGGTTATATCAGTACTGGAGCGTTATAAGAGGAGCGGCTGATATCAGTCACATATGATGTAATGTCTCTGGAGGTTATATCAGTACTTGGAGCGTTATAAGAGGAGCGGCTGATATCAGTCACATATGATGTAATGTCTCTGGAGGTTATATCAGTACTGGAGCGTTATAAGAGGAGCGTCTGATATCAGTCACATATGATGTAATGTCTCTGGAGGTTATATCAGTACTGGAGCGTTATAAGAGGAGCGGCTGATATCAGTCACATATGATGTAATGTCTCTGGAGGTTATATCAGTACTGGAGCGTTATAAGAGGAGCGGCTGATATCAGTCACATATCATGTAATGTCTCTGGAGGTTATATCAGTACTGGAGCATTATCATCATTATCTGTAATTTATCTCTCTGAAAGACGCTACAGTCATCCTCTCCCCCTGAAATGTCTGATAACAGGAAGTAATAGACTTTATTCTCCTGTCCTACAGTCATCCTCTATCCTGAAATGTCTGATAACAGGGAGCAATATACTGTATTCTCATGTCCTACAGTCATCCTCTCCCCTGAAATGGCTGATAACAGGGAGCAATAGATTGTATTCTCCTGTCCTACAGTCATCTTCTCCCCTGAAATGTCTGATAACAGGGAGCAATAGATTGTATTCTCCTGTCCTACAGTCATCCTCTATCCTGAAATGTCTGATAACAGGGAGCAATAGACTGTATTCTCCTGTCCTACAGTCATCCTCTCCCCTGAAATGGCTGATAACACGGAGCAATAGATTGTATTCTCCTGTCCTACAGTCATCCTCTCCCCTGAAATGGCTGATAACAGGGGGCAATAGATTGTATTCTCCGGTCCTACAGTCATCCTCTCCCCTGAAATGGCTGATAACAGGGAGCAATAGATTGTATTCTCCTGTCCTACAGTCATCCTCTCCCCTGAAATGTCTGATAACAGGGGGCAATAGATTGTATTCTCCTGTCCTACAGTCATCCTCTCCCCTGAAATGTCTGATAACAGGGGGCAATAGATTGTATTCTCCTGTCCTACAGTCATCCTCTCCCCTGAAATGGCTGATAACAGGGAGCAATAGATTGTATTCTCCTGTCCTACAGTCATCCTCTCCTCTGAAATGTCTGATAACAGAGGGCAATAGATTGTATTCTCCTGTCCTACAGTCATCCTCTCCCCTGAAATGGCTGATAACAGGGAGCAATAGATTGTATTCTTCTGTCCTACAGTCATCCTCTCCCCTGAAATGTCTGATAACAGGGAGCAATAGATTGTATTCTCCTGTCCTACAGTCATCCTCTCCCCTGAAATGGCTGATAACAGGGAGCAATAGATTGTATTCTTCTGTCCTACAGTCATCCTGTCCCCTGAAATGTCTGATAACAGGGAAGTAATAGATTGTATTCTCCTGTTTCTAGTCATCCTCTCCCCTGAAATGTATGATAACAGGGAGTAATAGATTGTATTCTCCTGTCCTACAGTCATCCTCTCCTCTGAAATGGCTGATAACAGAGAGCAATAGATTGTAGTCTCCTGTCCTACAGTCATCCTCTCCCCTGAAATGTCTGATAACAGGGAGCAATAGATTGTATTCTCCTGTCCTACAGTCATCCTCTCCCCTGAAATGTCTGATAACAGGGAGCAATAGATTGTATTCTCCTGTCCTACAGTCATCCTCTCCCCTGAAATGGCTGACAACAGGAAGCAATAGATTGCATTCTCCTGTCCTACAGTCATCCTCTTCCCTCCTGAAATGTCTGATAACAGGGAGCAATAGACTGTATTCTCCTGTCCTACAGTCATCCTCTCCTCTGAAATGGCTGATAACAGGGAGCAATAGATTGTATTCTCCTGTACTACAGTCATCCTCTCCCCTGAAATGTCTGATAACAGGGAGTAATAGATTGTATTCTCATGTCCTATCAGTCATCCTCTCCCCTGAAATGTCTGATAACAGGGAGCAATAGATTGTATTCTCCTCTCCTACAGTCATCCTCTCCCCTGAAATGTCTGATAACAGGGGACAATAGACTGTATTCTCCTGTCCTACAGTCATCCTCTTCCCTCCTGAAATGTCTGATAACAGGGAGCAATAGACTGTATTCTCCTGTCCTACAGTCATCCTCTCCCCTGAAATGTCTGATAACAGGGAGCAATCGACTGTATTCTCCTGTTATACAGTCATCCTCTCCCCTGAAATGTCTGATAACAGGGAGCAATCGACTGTATTCTCCTGTCCTACAGTCATCCTCTCCCCTGAAATGTCTGATAACAGGGAGCAATAGATTATATTCTCCTGTCCTACAGTCATCCTCTCCTCTGAAATGTCTGATAACAGGGAGCAAATAGATTGTATTCTCCTGTCCTACAGTCATCCTCTCCCCTGAAATGTCTGATAACAGGGAGCAATAGATTGTATTCTCCTGTCTCTTACAGTCATCCTCTCCTCTGAAATGTCTGATAACAGGGAGCAATAGATTATATTCTCCTCCTGCCTCACAGTCCATCCTCTCCTCTGAAATGTCTGATAACAGGGAGCAATAGATTGTATTCTCCTCTGTCCCTCAGCAGCATCCTGTCCATCTGAAATGAAATAATTGTATTCTCCTGTCCTACAGTCATCCTCTCCTCTGAAATGGCTGTAACAGATAGCAATAGAAATTAGTATTCTCCTGTCCTACGTCATCCTCTCCCCTGGAAATGTCTTGTCAGGAGCAATAGATTGTATTCTCCTGTCCCTCAGTCATCCTCTCCCTGAAATGGCTGATAACAGAGAGCAATAGATTTTAGTCTCCTGTCCTACAGTCATCCTCTCCCCTGAAATGTCTGATAACAGGGAGCAATAGATTGTATTCTCCTGTCCTACAGTCATCCTCTCCTCTGAAATGTCTGATAACAGGGAGCTGATTGTTCACCATGCTGACAGCAATAGATTGTATTCATGGGATACAGGGAGGACAGATTTTAGGATAAGTGTCCAAGTCCTTCCCGTGTCCTAAATCCTCCAGTCCTTAGGTGTCTCTAGGACAGCTATGTAACATACATAGCTGTAACACAGCTTTTCCAGAGTCCTGAAAGACCATAGGACAGGGGATATCTAACTGTATCGCTAGGCAAACTGCCATTCAGGACTCTGGAAAAGATATGGATATCTGCCCCTGTAGGAACTGTATTGGTGGTCATAATGGCTGGTCATCCAGCTTTCCCAGTTCTTCATATTTCGCCACAGTGCAGATAACACAGAGATCACGGATCAAACCTCGGCCTATAATGAAATCTTGCACAATTAGTTTTTCTAGACGAGTTCATACCTGATAGCTTCTGCTGAGAGAGGCCCTGGTGCGGCTCCGTCCGCCTCACTCTGCATGTGCCGTCATTCAGCCGGAACGTGACGCTCGCTTTCAGCGCATCTATGAGGGAGAGGAAGAGCAAGACATCATCATCCCTGGATACACACATTACACCGAGACGGCCGGTGCTCTCTTTACCTGATTGATTTTTATCATATTCTAGAAGATATCCATAGTTTGAAGCATTAATGATAATCACCAGGTATAATTCTAATAATTTCAATTCTATAAGCGTAATAAGATTAATATCTGCTCCATCACAATCCATATTAACTGGTTATAAATGTACAGCGTGTGGAAGTCTGCACCATTGTAAACCTATAGAGCTCCTGCAATTTAGTGGGAGCAAATCCGGATCTCTGACAACTGGAATCAAGGTCTTTGACAACTGGGACCCAAAAGACTGCTCAGTAAGTTACTGAACCCAGCAGTCACGTAATCACCAGGGGCCCTTGGGTATGCCGTCGCAATAATCCGCTGTGTAGATTACTGATGTTGGCACAGGGATAGATTTTCCTGGAGTTTACTATAGATGACCCCCTCCCAATATTATTAATAAAGTTAATGTGACCTTCTGAATGCACATGTCCAACTGTTCAATGTTTCAGGACTTTTTGCACAACTTGCTGTTCTCTAACGAGGAGCTTAGGCCGAGTTTACACTTCAGTTATTTGATCAGTTATTGTGAACCAAAACCCTCCACAGAGATAAGGTATAATGCAAAGATCTGCTCCTGTTCTGTGTTTTTGACCCGTACCTGATTTTCGCTCACAATAACTGATCCAATAACTGAAGTGTGAACTCAGCCTTAACGGTAAAAGTCCAGCAGGTGTTTCATCCATGAATCACCCAATAAATTTCCGGGTTCAATTAGAATTGGTATTAAACAGTCCTCCTCATCATCCTGCTCACATTCTGACATCATGAGACCAAGACGACACCTAACAATTGATGAACAGTAACTCGCCATTGTGAGGCTTCAAGTAGGATGTTCTCAGACGGAAGTGACCACTGAGCTTAGAGAGTCACAGAGTGTCATCAGCAGGTTGTATCAGAGATACAGAGTCTGGAAGAGTCACAGAAAGGCAGAGAAGTGGCCCCTGAGCTTAGAGGGTCACAGAGTATCATCAGCAGGTTGTATCAGAGATACAGAGACTGGAAGAGTCACAGAAAGGCAGAGAAGTGGCCCCTGAGCTTAGAGAGTCACATAGTGTCCTCAGCAGGTTGTATCAGAGATACAGAGACTGGAAGAGTCACAGAAAGGCAGAGAAGTGGCCTCTGAGCTTAGAGAGTCACAGAGAGTCATCAGCAGGTTGTATCAGAGATACAGAGACTGGAAGAGTCACAGAAAGGCAGAGAAGTGGCCTCTGAGCTTAGAGAGTCACAGAGAGTCATCAGCAGGTTGTATCAGAGATACAGAGACTGGAAGAGTCACAGAAAGGCAGAGAAGTGGCCCCTGAGCTTAGAGGGTCACAGAGTATCATCAGCAGGTTGTATCAGAGATACAGAGACTGGAAGAGTCACAGAAAGGCAGAGAAGTGGCCCCTGAGCTTAGAGAGTCACAGAGTATCATCAGCAGGTTGTATCAGAGATACAGAGACTGGAAGAGTCACAGAAAGGCAGAGAAGTGGACGTCCTGTCACCACATCCCACACTGATGACTGCTTCATTGTGAACAATGCCCTGTAGAACCGGATGATGAATGCCACACATCTCCAGGCACATGTAAGGGAGGAGAGAGGCACCAAGTGTCACGTCAGACCATTGGAAACCATTTACCGTTTGCATACTAGGTTCCTGACCGCACCACCAGGGACAAGCGTCTTGTATGGACCAGGGAGCATCTACGCTGGACGAGGGACCAGTGGCCTCAGTGCTGATCAATGATGAAAGTCGATTCACGCTGAGCAGAAATGATGGCCGCCAGCGATATTGGAGACGTCACGGAGAGCGCTCTGCATCAGCCACTGTGGTCACCAGACGAAGCTTTGGTTGGTGGCGGTGTTACAGTGTGTGCCGGTGTGTCTTGTCAGTACAGAACTGCTCTACACTGTGTGACTGGTCTAGTGACAAGCCCAGACTACCTGAAGAATATCATTACTCCAGTCATTGTGCCTCTGCAGGAACAACCCCAGCCTAATGTCATCTTCATGGAGGACAATGCTCCAGCTCATCGAGGTCCATCATTAGGGAACGGCTGCTGGAGACTGGAGGACCTCACATGGAGCGGCTGCTGGAGACTGGGGGACCTCACATGGAGCGGCTGCTGGAGACTGGAGGACCTCACATGGAGCGGCTGCACTTTCTCCAGACCTGAATCCATTGAAACCCTATGGGATCAGCTGAGGCGCTATGTAGAGGCTCATAACTCTGTACCTCAGAACCTCAATGACCTGAGGGCCGCCCTTCAAGAAGAGAGGGATGCCATGCCTCAGAGACACTGACATTATGTGACAGTATACCCAGCACTGAGGTGGGTGAGACACTGACATTATGTGGCGGTATACCCAGCACTGGGGTCGGTGAGACACTGACATTATGTGGCGGTATACCCAGCACTGGGGTCGGTGAGACACGGACATTATGCGACGCTATACCCAGCACTGGGGTCGGTGAGACACGGACATTATGCGGCGCTATACCCAGCACTGGGGTCGGTGAGACACTGACATTATGGGGCGGTATACCCAGCACCGGGGTTCGGTGAGACACGGACATTATGCGGCGCTATACCCAGCACTGGGGTCGGTGAGACACTGACATTATGTGGCGGTATACCCAGCACTGGGGTCAGTGAGACACTGACATTATGTGGCGGTATACCCAGCACTGGGGTCGGTGAGACACTGACATTATGTGGCGGTATACCCAGCACTGGGGTCGGTGAGACACTGACATTATGTGGCGGTATACCCAGCACTGGGGTCGGTGAGACACTGACATTATGTGGCGGTATACCCAGCACTGGGGTCGGTGAGACACTGACATTATGTGGCGGTATACCCAGCACCGGGGTCGGTGAGACACGGACATTATGTGGCGATATACCCAGCACTGAGGTGGGTGAGACACTGACATTATGTGGCGGTATACCCAGCACTGGGGTCGGTGAGACACTGACATTATCTGGCGGTAATACCCAGCACTGGGGTCGGTGAGACACGGACATTATGTGGCGGTATACCCAGCACTGGGGTCGGTGAGACACTGACATTATCTGGCGGTATACCCAGCACTGGGGTCGGTGAGACACGGACATTATGCGGCGCTATAACCAGCACTGGGGTCGGTGAGACACTGACATTATGTGGCGGTATACCCAGCACCGGGGTCGGTGAGACACGGACATTATGTGGCGATATACCCAGCACTGAGGTGGGTGAGACACTGACATTATGTGGCGGTATACCCAGCACTGGGGTCGGTGAGACACTGACATTATGTGGCGGTATACCCAGCACTGGGGTCGGTGAGACACTGACATTATGTGGCGATATTCCAGCACTGAGGTGGGTGAGACACTGACATTATGTGGCGGTATACCCAGCACTGGGGTCGGTGAGACACTGACATTATGTGGCGGTATACCCAGCACCGGGGTCGGTGAGACACGGATATTATGCGGCGCTATATCCAGCACTGGGGTCGGTGAGACACAGAAATTATGTGGCGGTATACCCAGCACTGGGGTCGGTGAGACACAAAAATTATGTGGCGGTATACCCAGCACTGGGGTGGGCTCCTGAGATGAGGAAATCACCATCGCTGCTTCTACTTAAAGGGAACCTGTCACCTCCTTTTCTGAAAATGAGCTGTTAACAGTACCTTAAAGTAGAGCCGAGTGTGATCCTAATGCTCTTGTTGAAACTGAGAACTGCCGGATGAAAACGCTGAAAACTGAACTTTTAATCTTGCTGCGCGGGCTTTCCGGTGTGGGCTTGAAGTCAAGGGGGCAGCGGCCTCCCTTGCTTCAAGTCAAGAAAGCCACTCCCCACTTGCGCTTGACTGACAGTTAGCCCGGGTGCCGGGATCGCGCAGTACTCAGTCGCACAACGCGTATGCGCGAGATTTCTGCGATCCCCGGCACCCGGGCTAACTGTCAGTCAAGCGCAAGTGGGGAGTGGCTTTCTTGACTTGAAGCAAGGAGGCCGCTGCCCCCTTGACTTCAAGCCCACACCGGAAAGCCCGCGCAGCAAGATTAAAAGTTCAGTTTTCAGCGTTTTCATCCGGCAGTTCTCAGTTTCAACAAGAGCATTAGGATCACACTCGGCTCTACTTTAAGGTACTGTTAACAGCTCATTTTCAGAAAAGGAGGTGACAGGTTCCCTTTAATGCCCGACTTTCATCATATTATCTCACTGGGGCCACAACTTGTAGTACAGGGGTTGACCTACAAACAACATTTCATCCCCTCTCCACTACTATGATTGCTGGGGGTTTCCGAATCCCCCGTGACCCCAGTGATTATAGGTAATAAAGATTGTTTGTGGGCTAATCAGCATCAAAACCACCAAAACACAAGAGACAACCCATTGTAATTCTTTATAGTCTGCAAAGGAAAAGAAAGGAAAAACAATCTTGTACTTGTTACCCCTAACAAAAGGAAAAAAGGAAAAAACTTATCTATAAAAATGGTGTTGGCCCCAAGGATAAAAAAAAGGCACAAAAAAGGTATTTTATAAAAAGGGTTGTAAAAACAGATTGTGCATAAAATCACTAAATCTGGTCATAAGGAGCAAAACACTCTGGTCGCCAAGTGGTTAAAAATGCCAACAGCCGGCACTACACTACAACAGATACAACAACAGCCTACACTACACTACAAAAGATACCACAACAGCCGGCACTACACTACAACAGATACAACAACAGCCTTCACTACACTACAACAGATACAACAACAACCGGCACTACACTACAACAGATACAACATCAGCCTACACTACATTACAACAGATACAACAACAGCCTACACTACACTACAAAAGATACCACAACAGCCGGCACTACACTACAACAGATACAACAACAGCCTTCACTACACTACAACAGATACAACAACAACCGGCACTACACTACAACAGATACTACAACAGCCGGCTCCACACTACAACAGATACAACAGCCTACACTACACTGCAAAATATAGCACATCAGCCTGCACTATACTACAACAGATACAACAACAGCCGGCACTACACTACAACAGATACAACAACAACCGGCACTACACTACAACAGATACAACAACAGCCTACACTACACTACAACAGATACAACAACAACCGGCACTACACTACAACAGATACAACAACAACCGGCACTACACTACAACAGATACAACAACAGCCTACACTACCACAACAGATACAATAACAATCGGCACTACACTACAACAGATACAACATCAGCCTACACTACACTACAAAAGATACCACAACAGCCGGCACTACAACAGATACAACAACAGCCTACACTACATTACAACAGATACAACAACAACCGGCACTACACTACAACAGATACAACAACTGGCACTACATTACAACAGATACTACAACACACGGCTCCACACTACAACAGATACAACAGCCTACACTACACTGCAAAAGATAGCACAACAGCCTGCACTATACTACAACAGATACAACAACAACTGGCACTACATTACAACAGATACCACAACAACCGTCACTATACTACAACAGATACAACAACTGGCACTACACTACAACAGATACAACAACAACTGGCAGTACACTACAACAGATACAACAACAGCCTACACTACAAAAGATACCACAACAGCCTGCACTATACTACAACAGATACAACAACAACTGGCACTATACTACAACAGATACAACAACTGGCACTATACTACAACAGACACAACAACAACTGGCACTAACACTACACACTACAACAACATACAACAACAGCCACACTACAACAGATACCACACAGCCTGCACATACTCACATACTACAACAAGCTGGCACTAACAACGATACAAAACAAGGCTAACACAACAGATACAACAACAACTGGCACTATACTACAACAGATACAACAACAACTGGCACTATACTACAACAGATACAACAACAACTGGCACTATACTACAACAGATACAACAACAACTGGCACTATACTACAACAGATACAACAACAACACTATACTAGATACAAAACAACTGGCACTATACTACAACAGATACAACAACAACTGGCACTATAACAAGAACAATACAACAACAAGGCACTAACAAGAACAGATACACAACAACTGGCGCTATACTACAAACAGATACAACAACAACTGGCACTATACTACAAAGATACAACAACAAACTGGCACTACTATACTACAACAGATACTACAACAACTGGCAAACTATACAAACAACAACTGGCACTATACTACAGATACACAACAACAACTGGCACTATACTACAACAGATACAACAAACTGGCACTATACTACAACAGATCACACAACTAAACAGATGGCACTATACTACAACAGATACAACAAAACTGGCACTATACTACAACAGATACAACAACAACTGCACTATACTACACAATACAACAACAACTGCAGTATTACTACAACAGATACAACAACAACTGCACATACTACAACAGATCAACACAACCTACAATACTGGCACTAACGACAGACAACAAACAACAACTGGGCACTATACTACAACAGATACAACAGCCTACACTACACTACGACAGCAACATACAAAACAGATACACTGCACTACACTACAACAGATACAACAACAACTGGCACTATACTACGACAGATACAACAACAACTGGCACTATACTACAACAGATACAACACAGCCGGCAATACCTACAAGATAGCACAACAGCCTGCACTATACTACATCAGATACAAACACAACAACAACACAAACCGCACTACACTACAACAGATACCTCACAACCTGCACTATACTACAACAGATACAACACAACTGGCACTATATCTACGACAGATACAACAACAACTGGCACTATACTACGACAGATACAACAACAGCCTACACTAACAGATACCACAACAGCCTGCACTATACTACAACAGACACAA